>CALNHX010007500.1:0-73367 GCA_940337035.1 Agriotes lineatus | reverse complement strand
TTCCTATTAATTTACTGTAAATCGTAAAACACTCCATAAGGACTTTATAAGTTGTGGGTATTTCAAAGCGTTTATTCTTATAAATATAAGCTCCACGAAAATTGAAAGTGTTCCTACTAAACGCTATATTAATACATTTGCAGGAATTATTTGCTAACAAGTGTGGAAATATGTTCCTATTAAATTACTGTAACTCGTAAAACACTCCACAAAGAGTTTCTAAATTTCTCTATCGATGTGGCCATTGTGATTACTAAGCACTATATTAATATATATGCAGTAGCTATTTGCCTTGGGAGTGTGGAAATGTGTTCCTATTAATTTACTGTAAATCGTAAAACACTCCATAAGGACTTTATAAGTTGTGGGTATTTCAAGGCGTTTATTCTTATAAATATAAGCTCCACGAAAATTGAAATTGTTCCTACTAAACGCTATATTAATACATTTGCAGGAATTATTTGCTAGGAAGTGTGGAAATATGTTCCTATTAAATTACTGTAACTCGTAAAACACTCGACAAAGTGTTTCTAAATTTCTGTATCGATGTGGCCATTGTGATTACTAAGCACTATATTAATATATATGCAGTAGCTATTTGCCTTGGGAGTGTGGAAATGTGTTCCTATTAATTTACTGTAAATAAGTACTTTATAAGTTGTTGGTATTACAAAGCGTTTCTGATAAATATAAGCTCCTCGGAGACCTCCGGGTATTATATAGGTAGCCAACTATTGTATAACATCCATAATGTTGGTGATGGCTGCTATAAATACCGATAAAATTTAGTAAAATGCAATTAATTGTCCACGAAAATCGAAACTGTTATTACTAAACGTTATATTAATACATTTGCAGGATTATTTGCTAGGAAGTGTGGAAATGTGTTCCTATTAAATTACTGTAACTTGTAAAACTCTCCATAAAGAGTTTCTAAATTTCTGTATCGATGTGGCCATTGTGATTACTAAGCACTATATTAATATATATGCACTAGCTATTTGCTTTGGGAGTGTGGAAATGTTGTCCTATTAATTTACTGTAAGTCGTAAAACGCTCCATAAGGACTTTATAAGTTGTGAGTATTTCAAAGCGTTTATTCTGATAAATATAAGCTCCACGAAAATTAAAAATGTTCATACTAAACGCTATATACTACATTTGCAGGAATTATTTGCTAGGAAGTGTGGAAATGTGTTCCTATTAAATTACTGTAACTCGTAAAACACTCCACAAAGAGTTCTAAATTTCTGTATCGATGTGGCCATTGTGATTACTAAGCACTATATTAATATATATGCAGTAGCTATTTGCTTTGGGAGTGTGGAAATGTGTTCCTATTAATTTACTGTAAATCGTAAAACACTCCATAAGGACTTTATAAGTTGTGGGTATTACAAAGCGTTTCTGATAAATATAAGCTCCTCGGAGACCTCCGGGTATTATATAGGTAGCCAACTATTGTATAACATCCATAATGTTGGTGATGGCTGCTATAAATACCGATAAAATTTAGTAAAATTCAATTAATGGTCCACGAAAATCGAAACTGTTATTACTAAACGCTATATTAATATATATGCAGTAACTATTTGTCTTGGGAGTGTGGAAAGGTGTTCCTATTAATTTACTGTAAATCGTAAAACACTCTATAAGGACTTTATAAGTTGTGGGTATTTCAAAGCGTTTATTCTTATAAATATAAGCTCCACGAAAATTGAAACTGTTCCTACTAAACGCTATATTAATACATTTGCTGGAATTATTTGCTAGGAAGTGTGGAAATATGTTCCTATTAAATTACTGTAACTCGTAAAACACTCCACAAAGAGTTTCTAAATTTCTGTATCGATGTGGCCATTGTGATTACTAAGCACTATATTAATATATATGCAGTAGCTATTTGCTTTGGGAGTGTGGAAATGTGTTCCTATTAATTTACTGTAAATCGTAAAACACTCCATAAGGACTTTATAAGTTGTGGGTATTTCAAAGCGTTTATTCTGATAAATATAAGCTTCTCGGAGACCTCCGGGTGTTATATAGGTAGCCAACTATTGTATAACATCCATAATGTTGTTGATGGCTGCTATAAATACCGATAAAATTTAGTAAAATGCAATTAATAGTCCACGAATATCGAAACTGTTATTACTAAACGCTATATTAATATATATGCAGTAACTAGTTGCCTTGGGAGTGTGGAAAGGTGTTCCTATTAATTTACTGTAAATCGTAAAACACTCTATAAGGACTTTATAAGTTGTGGGTATTTCAAAGCGTTTATTCTGATAAATATAAGCTTCTCGGAGACCTCCGGGTATTATATAGGTAGCCAACTATTGTATAACATCCATAATGTTGGTGAAGGCTGCTATAAATACCGATAAAATTTAGTAAAATGCAATTAATGGTCCACGAAAATCGAAACTGTTATTACTAAACGCTATATTAATATATATGCAGTAACTAGTTGCCTTGGGAGTGTGGAAAGGTGTTCCTATTAATTTACTGTAAATCGTAAAACACTCCATAAGGACTTTATAAGTTGTGGGTATTTCAAAGCGTTTATTCTTATAAATATAAGCTCCACGAAAATTGAAAGTGTTCCTACTAAACGCTATATTAATACATTTGCAGGAATTATTTGCTAGGAAGTGTGGAAATATGTTCCTATTAAATTACTGTAACTCGTAAAACACTCCACAAAGAGTTTCTAAATTTCTCTATCGATGTGGCCATTGTGATTACTAAGCACTATATTAATATATATGCAGTAGCTATTTGCCTTGGGAGTGTGGAAATGTGTTCCTATTAATTTACTGTAAATCGTAAAACACTCCATAAGGACTTTATAAGTTGTGGGTATTTCAAGGCGTTTATTCTTATAAATATAAGCTCCACGAAAATTGAAATTGTTCCTACTAAACGCTATATTAATACATTTGCAGGAATTATTTGCTAGGAAGTGTGGAAATATGTTCCTATTAAATTACTGTAACTCGTAAAACACTCGACAAAGTGTTTCTAAATTTCTGTATCGATGTGGCCATTGTGATTACTAAGCACTATATTAATATATATGCAGTAGCTATTTGCCTTGGGAGTGTGGAAATGTGTTCCTATTAATTTACTGTAAATAAGTACTTTATAAGTTGTTGGTATTACAAAGCGTTTCTGATAAATATAAGCTCCTCGGAGACCTCCGGGTATTATATAGGTAGCCAACTATTGTATAACATCCATAATGTTGGTGATGGCTGCTATAAATACCGATAAAATTTAGTAAAATGCAATTAATGGTCCACGAAAATCGAAACTGTTATTACTAAATGTTATATTAATACATTTGCAGGATTATTTGCTAGGAAGTGTGGAAATGCGTTCCTATTAAATTATTGTAACTCGTAAAACTCTCCATAAAGAGTTTCTAAATTTCTGTATCGATGTGGCCATTGTGATTACTAAGCACTATATTAATATATATGCAGTAGCTATTTGCTTTGGGAGTGTGGAAATGTGTTCCTATTAATTTACTGTAAATCGTAAAACACTCCATAAGGACTTTATAAGTTGTGGGTATTTCAAAGCGTTTATTCTGATAAATATAAGCTTCTCGGAGACCTCCGGGTGTTATATAGGTAGCCAACTATTGTATAACATCCATAATGTTGGTGATGGCTGCTATAAATACCGATAAAATTTAGTAAAATGCAATTAATGGTCCACGAATATCGAAACTGTTATTACTAAACGCTATATTAATATATATGCAGTAACTAGTTGCCTTGGGAGTGTGGACAGGTGTTCCTATTAATTTACTGTAAATCGTAAAACACTCTATAAGGACTTTATAAGTTGTGGGTATTTCAAAGCGTTTATTCTGATAAATATAAGCTTCTCGGAGACCTCCGGGTATTATATAGGTAGCCAACTATTGTATAACATCCATAATGTTGGTGATGGCTGCTATAAATACCGATAAAATTTAGTAAAATGCAATTAATGGTCCACGAATATCGAAACTGTTATTACTAAACGCTATATTAATATATATGCAGTAACTAGTTGCCTTGGGAGTGTGGAAATGTGTTCCTATTAATTTACTGTAAATCGTAAAACACTCCATAAGGACTTTATAAGTTGTGGGTATTTCAAGGCGTTTATTCTTATAAATATAAGCTCCACGAAAATTGAAATTGTTCCTACTAAACGCTATATTAATACATTTGCAGGAATTATTTGCTAGGAAGTGTGGAATATGTTCCTATTAAATTACTGTAACTCGTAAAACACTCGACAAAGTGTTTCTAAATTTCTGTATCGATGTGGCCATTGTGATTACTAAGCACTATATTAATATATATGCAGTAGCTATTTGCCTTGGGAGTGTGGAAATGTGTTCCTATTAATTTACTGTAAATAAGTACTTTATAAGTTGTTGGTATTACAAAGCGTTTCTGATAAATATAAGCTCCTCGGAGACCTCCGGGTATTATATAGGTAGCCAACTATTGTATAACATCCATAATGTTGGTGATGGCTGCTATAAATACCGATAAAATTTAGTAAAATGCAATTAATTGTCCACGAAAATCGAAACTGTTATTACTAAATGTTATATTAATACATTTGCAGGATTATTTGCTAGGAAGTGTGGAAATGCGTTCCTATTAAATTATTGTAACTCGTAAAACTCTCCATAAAGAGTTTCTAAATTTCTGTATCGATGTGGCCATTGTGATTACTAAGCACTATATTAATATATATGCAGTAGCTATTTGCTTTGGGAGTGTGGAAATGTGTTCCTATTAATTTACTGTAAATCGTAAAACACTCCATAAGGACTTTATAAGTTGTGGGTATTTCAAAGCGTTTATTCTGATAAATATAAGCTTCTCGGAGACCTCCGGGTGTTATATAGGTAGCCAACTATTGTATAACATCCATAATGTTGGTGATGGCTGCTATAAATACCGATAAAATTTAGTAAAATGCAATTAATGGTCCACGAATATCGAAACTGTTATTACTAAACGCTATATTAATATATATGCAGTAACTAGTTGCCTTGGGAGTGTGGAAAGGTGTTCCTATTAATTTACTGTAAATCGTAAAACACTCTATAAGGACTTTATAAGTTGTGGGTATTTCAAAGCGTTTATTCTGATAAATATAAGCTTCTCGGAGACCTCCGGGTATTATATAGGTAGCCAACTATTGTATAACATCCATAATGTTGGTGATGGCTGCTATAAATACCGATAAAATTTAGTAAAATGCAATTAATGGTCCACGAAAATCGAAACTGTTATTACTAAACGCTATATTAATATATATGCAGTAACTAGTTGCCTTGGGAGTGTGGAAAGGTGTTCCTATTAATTTACTGTAAATCGTAAAACACTCTATAAGGACTTTATAAGTTGTGGGTATTTCAAAGCGTTTATTCTTATAAATATAAGCTCCACGAAAATTGAAACTGTTCCTACTAAACGCTATATTAATACATTTGCAGGAATTATTTGCTAGGAAGTGTGGAAATATGTTCCTATTAAATTACTGTAACTCGTAAAACACTCCACAAAGAGTTTCTAAATTTCTGTATCGATGTGGCCAATGTGATTACTAAGCACTATATTAATATATTGTTATGATACACTATATTCTTTGATAATTTAAATATGAATACTAAAGAAACAGTTTAGTCAAATAAATTTGGAAGTCAGATATAAGCAAATTAATGGATCTAAATACATGTTAAAGTATAATGAAATTAACTTTCTTATTATTGGTTAGTCAAATAATAGCATAATGATTGATTACTCAAACTTAATCTGTAATAAGAAAATTCTGAATAGGAATAAATACCAAGGTTACTACTAAAATGTATCTGTTATGATAATTAAAATAAAATATCTGTTTTGATTATATAAAAAAGTGTAGATAGGAGGCAACAAGAATCGTGTCTAATGGTAATAATTTGTAATTTGTTTAATTAGTTACTGAAACAACTCATAAAAAACAGACATGTAATTTTTAATATAACGAATTTGGAAAATAAAAAAACCAGAATTTATGCCTTACTTTATGTAATTATTTGATCAAATACCATTTAAAAAGGCTGTAAACAAATATACTTGGTGGAGGTATAATATTATAAATTGGAACTTATAAAGGAATACAATCGGTGAAGAGATTGAACCAATGCAGTGAATTATAAATAATCAATACAGAAGATTACATTATATGAAGAGAATTGGATTTATTGATACTACATTGGAAATGGAATACAAGACACAAACAAGAGGTTAGTACGTGCAGCGAATTGTTTTTGGGAAACCTGTGGGTATCATTGAAGACGTAGGACCATCTAAAAAAGAGACAAATTCATATTTGGAACAAGATTTATGCTGACACTTACCAGAGAGGGATCGAAGCCGCAGTAATCCAGTACAGGAGCTAGGAGACTTGAAGTTAACAGCAGCAGGGGACAACGACAGGAATCCAGTATAGGATGTGGAAGTTTTGAAGTGGATGGCAATAAGGTGTTTGAGTGCAGTCGGAGTGAGGATCCAGCTTAGAAGGAGTTTGGCAGTATTAACAAGCAAAGTGTTAAATCAGGTTTGTGTTTTAAAAGGTTAAATGAAACATTTAAAAAGCTATAACCAGTAAGAAGGTATAAAAAATATAATTGAATTTCATACTTACAAAATAGATTGGTGAAAGAATTACATATTAGATCTTATTGTGGAAACCTTGATATTCGTTCTGAATTTTGATTAATTTGACGTTAGTTGTCAATTTTTTTGAAAGTCAATCAACTTGCAATTAAACAAAGAGAATTTGACAAATCAATCATTGGGTTACTAGATATTGCGAACCACCTGAGAGAGTTTCATTAAAAATATTGTAAAATACGGATTTGAATTGAAAGTTAAAAATAAAGGGCAAAATAGTAATACGATAATTTAAATAAATTTATCAGCTAGCATAACATAGCAATATATGCAGTAGCTATTTGCTTTGGGAGTGTGGAAATGTGTTCCTATTAATTTACTGTAAATCGTAAAACACTCCATAAGGACTTTATAAGTTGTGGGTATTTCAAAGCGTTTATTCTGATAAATATTAGCTTCTCGGAGACCTCCGGGTATTATATAGGTAGCCAACTATTGTATAACATCCATAATGTTGGTGATGGCTGCTATAACTACCGATAAAATTTAGTAAAATGCAATTAATGGTCCACGAAAATCGAAACTGTTATTACTAAACGCTATATTAATATATACGCAGTAACTAGTTGCCTTGGGAGTGTGGAAAGGTGTTCCTATTAATTTACTGTAAATCGTAAAACACTCCATAAGGACTTTATAAGTTGTGGGTATTTCAAAGCGTTTATTCTGATAAATATAAGCTTCTCGGAGACCTCCGGGTATTATATAGGTAGCCAACTATTGTATAACATCCATAATGTTGGTGATGGCTGCTATAAATACCGATAAAATTTAGTAAAATGCAATTAATGGTCCACGAAAATCGAAACTGTTATTACTAAACGCTATATTAATATATATGCACTAACTAGTTGCCTTGGGAGTGTGGAAAGGTGTTCCTATTAATTTACTGTAAATCGTAAAACACTCCATAAGGACTTTATAAGTTGTGGGTATTTCAAAGCGTTTATTCTGATAAATATAAGCTTCTCGGAGACCTCCGGGTATTATATAGGTAGCCAACTATTGTATAACATCCATAATGTTGGTGATGGCTGCTATAAATACCGATAAAATTTAGTAAAATGCAATTAATGGTCCACGAAAATCGAAACTGTTATTACTAAACGCTATAATAATATATATGCATTAACTATCTGCCTTGGGAGTGTGGAAAGGTGTTCCTATTAATTTACTGTAAATCGTAAAACACTCCATAAGGACTTTATAAGTTGTGGGTATTTCAAAGCGTTTATTCTGATAAATATAAGCTTCTCGGAGACCTAGGGGTATTATATAGGTAGCCAACTATTGTATAACATCCATAATGTTGATGATGGCTGCTATAAATACCTATAAAATTTAGTAAAATGCAATTAATGGTCCACGAAAATCGAAACTGTTATTACTAAACGCTATATTAATATATATGCAGTAACTAGTTGCCTTGGGAGTGTGGAAAGGTGTTCCTATTAATTTACTGTAAATCGTAAAACACTCTATAAGGACTTTATAAGTTGTGGGTATTTCAAAGCGTTTATTCTGATAAATATAAGCTTCTCGGAGACCTCCGGGTATTATATAGGTAGCCAACTATTGTATAACATCCATAATGTTGGTGATGGCTGCTATAAATACCGATAAAATTTAGTAAAATGCAATTAATGGTCCACGAAAATCGAAACTGTTATTACTAAACGCTATATTAATATATATGCAGTAACTAGTTGCCTTGGGAGTTTGGAAAGGTGTTCCTATTAATTTACTGTAAATCGTAAAACACTCCATAAGGACTTTATAAGTTGTGGGTATTTCAAAGCGTTTATTCTGATAAATATAAGCTTCTCGGAGACCTCCGGGTATTATATAGGTTGCCAACTATTGTATAACATCCATAATGTTGGTGATGGCTGCTATAAATACCGATAAAATTTAGTAAAATGCAATTAATGGTCCACGAAAATCGAAACTGTTATTACTAAACGCTATATTAATATATATGCAGTAACTAGTTGCCTTGGGAGTGTGGAAAGGTGTTCCTATTAATTTACTGTAAATCGTAAAACACTCTATAAGGACTTTATAAGTTGTGGGTATTTCAAAGCGTTTATTCTGATAAATATAAGCTTCTCGGAGACCTCCGGGTATTATATAAGTAGCCAACTATTGTATAACATCCATAATGTTGGTGATGGCTGCTATAAATACCGATAAAATTTAGTAAAATGCAATTAATGGTCCACGAAAATCGAACTGTTATTACTAAACGCTATATTAATATATATGCAGTAACTAGTTGCCTTGGGAGTGTGGAAAGGTGTTCCTATTAATTTATTGTAAATCGTAAAACACTCTATAAGGACTTTATAAGTTGTGGGTATTTCAAAGCGTTTATTCTGATAAATATAAGCTTCTCGGAGACCTCCGGGTATTATATAGGTAGCCAACTATTGTATAACATCCATAATGTTGGTGATGGCTGCTATAAATACCGATAAAATTTAGTAAAATGCAATTAATGGTCCACGAAAATCGAAACTGTTATTACTAAACGCTATATTAATATATATGCAGTAACTAGTTGCCTTGGGAGTGTGGAAAGGTGTTCCTATTAATTTACTGTAAATCGTAAAACACTCTATAAGGACTTTATAAGTTGTGGGTATTTCAAAGCGTTTATTCTTATAAATATAAGCTCCACGAAAATTGAAACTGTTCCTACTAAACGCTATATTAATACATTTGCAGGAATTATTTGCTAGGAAGTGTGTAAATATGTTCCTATTAAATTACTGTAACTCGTAAAACACTCCACAAAGAGTTTCTAAATTTCTGTATCGATGTGGCCATTGTGATTACTAAGCACTATATTAATATATATGCAGTAGCTATTTGCTTTGGGAGTGTGGAAATGTGTTCCTATTAATTTACTGTAAATCGTAAAACACTCCATAAGGACTTTATAAGTTGTGGGTATTTCAAAGCGTTTATTCTGATAAATATAAGCTTCTCGGAGACCTCCGGGTATTATATAGGTAGCCAACTATTGTATAACATCCATAATGTTGGTGATGGCTGCTATAAATACCGATAAAATTTAGTAAAATGCAATTAATGGTCCACGAAAATCGAAACTGTTATTACTAAACGCTATATTAATATATATGCAGTAACTATTTGCCTTGGGAGTGTGGAAAGGTGTTCCTATTAATTTACTGTAAATCGTAAAACACTCCATAAGGAGTTTATAAGTTGTGGGTATTTCAAAGCGTTTATTCTGATAAATATAAGCTTCTCGGAGACCTCCGGGTATTATATAGGTAGCCAACTATTGTATAACATCCATAATGTTGGTGATGGCTGCTATAAATACCGATAAAATTTAGTAAAATGCAATTAATGGTCCACGAAAATCGAAACTGTTATTACTAAACGCTATATTAATATATATGCAGTAACTAGTTGCCTTGGGAGTGTGTAAAGGTGTTCCTATTAATTTACTGTAAATCGTAAAACATTCCATAAGGACTTTATAAGTTGTGGGTATTTCAAAGCGTTTATTCTAATAAATATAAGCTTCTCGGAGACCTCCGGGTATTATATAGGTAGCCAACTATTGTATAACATCCATAATGTTGGTGATGGCTGCTATAACTACCGATAAAATTTAGTAAAATGCAATTAATAGTCCACGAAAATCGAAACTGTTATTACTAAACGCTATATTAATATATATGCAGTAACTAGTTGCCTTGGGAGTGTGGAAAGGTGTTCCTATTAATTTACTGTAAATCGTAAAACACTCCATAAGGACTTTATAAGTTGTGGGTATTTCAAAGCGTTTATTCTGATAAATATAAGCTTCTCGGAGACCTCCGGGTATTATATAGGTTGCCAACTATTGTATAACATCCATAATGTTGGTGATGGCTGCTATAAATACCGATAAAATTTAGTAAAATGCAATTAATGGTCCACGAAAATCGAAACTGTTATTACTAAACGCTATATTAATATATATGCAGTAACTAGTTGCCTTGGGAGTGTGGAAAGGTGTTCCTATTAATTTACTGTAAATCGTAAAACACTCTATAAGGACTTTATAAGTTGTGGGTATTTCAAAGCGTTTATTCTGATAAATATAAGCTTCTCGGAGACCTCCGGGTATTATATAGGTAGCCAACTATTGTATAACATCCATAATGTTGGTGATGGCTGCTATAAATACCGATAAAATTTAGTAAAATGCAATTAATGGTCCACGAAAATCGAAACTTTATTACTAAACGCTATATTAATATATATGCAGTAACTAGTTGCCTTGGGAGTGTGGAAAGGTGTTCCTATTAATTTATTGTAAATCGTAAAACACTCTATAAGGACTTTATAAGTTGTGGGTATTTCAAAGCGTTTATTCTGATAAATATAAGCTTCTCGGAGACCTCCGGGTATTATATAGGTAGCCAACTATTGTATAACATCCATAATGTTGGTGATGGCTGCTATAAATACCGATAAAATTTAGTAAAATGCAATTAATGGTCCACGAAAATCTAAACTGTTATTACTAAACGCTATATTAATATATATGCAGTAACTAGTTGCCTTGGGAGTGTGGAAAGGTGTTCCTATTAATTTACTGTAAATCGTAAAACACTCTATAAGGACTTTATAAGTTGTGGGTATTTCAAAGCGTTTATTCTTATAAATATAAGCTCCACGAAAATTGAAACTGTTCCTACTAAACGCTATATTAATACATTTGCAGGAATTATTTGCTAGGAAGTGTGTAAATATGTTCCTATTAAATTACTGTAACTCGTAAAACACTCCACAAAGAGTTTCTAAATTTCTGTATCGATGTGGCCATTGTGATTACTAAGCACTATATTAATATATATGCAGTAGCTATTTGCTTTGGGAGTGTGGAAATGTGTTCCTATTAATTTACTGTAAATCGTAAAACACTCCATAAGGACTTTATAAGTTGTGGGTATTTCAAAGCGTTTATTCTGATAAATATAAGCTTCTCGGAGACCTCCGGGTATTATATAGGTAGCCAACTATTGTATAACATCCATAATGTTGGTGATGGCTGCTATAAATACCGATAAAATTTAGTAAAATGCAATTAATGGTCCACGAAAATCGAAACTGTTATTACTAAACGCTATATTAATATATATGCAGTAACTATTTGCCTTGGGAGTGTGGAAAGGTGTTCCTATTAATTTACTGTAAATCGTAAAACACTCCATAAGGAGTTTATAAGTTGTGGGTATTTCAAAGCGTTTATTCTGATAAATATAAGCTTCTCGGAGACCTCCGGGTATTATATAGGTAGCCAACTATTGTATAACATCCATAATGTTGGTGATGGCTGCTATAAATACCGATAAAATTTAGTAAAATGCAATTAATGGTCCACGAAAATCGAAACTGTTATTACTAAACGCTATATTAATATATATGCAGTAACTAGTTGCCTTGGGAGTGTGGAAAGGTGTTCCTATTAATTTACTGTAAATCGTAAAACACTCCATAAGGACTTTATAAGTTGTGGGTATTTCAAAGCGTTTATTCTGATAAATATAAGCTTCTCGGAGACCTCCGGGTATTATATAGGTAGCCAACTATTGTATAACATCCATACTGTTGGTGATGGCTGCTATAAATACCGATAAAATTTAGTAAAATGCAATTAATGGTCCACGAAAATCGAAACTGTTATTACTAAACGCTATAATAATATATATGCATTAACTATCTGCCTTGGGAGTGTGGAAAGGTGTTCCTATTAATTTACTGTAAATCGTAAAACACTCCATAAGGATTTTATAAGTTGTGGGTATTTCAAAGCGTTTATTCTGATAAATATAAGCTTCTCGGAGACCTAGGGGTATTATATAGGTAGCCAACTATTGTATAACATCCATAATGTTGGTGATGGCTGCTATAAATACCGATAAAATTTAGTAAAATGCAATTAATGATCCACGAAAATCGAAACTGTTATTACTAAACGCTATATTAATATATATACAGTAACTAGTTGCCTTGGGAGGGTGGAAAGGTGTTCCTATTAATTTACTGTAAATCGTAAAACACTCTATAAGGACTTTATAAGTTGTGGGTATTTCAAAGCGTTTATTCTGATAAATATAAGCTTCTCGGAGACCTCCGGGTATTATATAGGTAGCCAACTATTGTATAACATCCATAATGTTGGTGATGGCTGCTATAAATACCGATAAAATTTAGTAAAATGCAATTAATGGTCCACGAAAATCGAAACTGTTATTACTAAACGCTATATTAATATATATGCAGTAACTAGTTGCCTTGGGAGTTTGGAAAGGTGTTCCTATTAATTTACTGTAAATCGTAAAACACTCCATAAGGACTTTATAAGTTGTGGGTATTTCAAAGCGTTTATTCTGATAAATATATGCTTCTCGGAGACCTCCGGGTATTATATAGGTAGCCAACTATTGTATAACATCCATAATGTTGGTGATGGCTGCTATAAATACCGATAAAATTTAGTAAAATGCAATTAATGGTCCACGAAAATCGAAACTGTTATTACTAAACGCTATATTAATATATATGCAGTAACTAGTTGCCTTGGGAGTGTGGAAAGGTGTTCCTATTAATTTACTGTAAATCGTAAAACATTCCATAAGGACTTTATAAGTTGTGGGTATTTCAAAGCGTTTATTCTGATAAATATAAGCTTCTCGGAGACCTCCGGGTATTATATAGGTAGCCAACTATTGTATAACATCCATAATGTTGGTGATGGCTGCTATAACTACCGATAAAATTTAGTAAAATGCAATTAATAGTCCACGAAAATCGAAACTGTTATTACTAAACGCTATATTAATATATATGCAGTAACTAGTTGCCTTGGGAGTGTGGAAAGGTGTTCCTATTAATTTACTGTAAATCGTAAAACACTCCATAAGGACTTTATAAGTTGTGGGTATTTCAAAGCGTTTATTCTGATAAATATAAGCTTCTAGGAGACCTCCGGGTATTATATAGGTAGCCAACTATTGTATAACATCCATAATGTTGGTGATGGCTGCTATAAATACCGATAAAATTTAGTAAAATGCAATTAATGGTCCACGAAAATCGAAACTGTTATTACTAAACGCTATATTAATATATATGCAGTAACTATTTGCCTTGTGAGTGTGGAAAAAGGTTCCTATTAATTTACTGTAAATCGTAAAACATTCCATAAGGAGTTTATAAGTTGTGGGTATTTAAAAGCGTTTATTCTGATAAATATAAGCTTCTCGGAGACCTCCGGGTATTATATAGGTAGCCAACTATTGTATAACATCCATAATGTTGGTGATGGCTGCTATAAATACCGATAAAATTTAGTAAAATGCAATTAATGGTCCACGAAAATCGAAACTGTTATTACTAAACGCTATATTAATATATATGCAGTAACTAGTTGCCTTGGGAGTGTGGAAAGGTGTTCCTATTAATTTACTGTAAATCGTAACACACTCCATAAGGACTTTATAAGTTGTGGGTATTTCAAAGCGTTTATTCTGATAAATATAAGCTTCTCGGAGACCTCCGGGTATTATATAGGTAGCCAACTATTGTATAACATCCATACTGTTGGTGATGGCTGCTATAAATACCGATAAAATTTAGTAAAATGCAATTAATGGTCCACGAAAATCGAAACTGTTATTACTAAATGCTATATTAATATATATGCAGTAACTAGTTGCCTTGGGAGTGTGGAAAGGTGTTCCTATTAATTTACTGTAAATCGTAAAACATTCCATAAAGACTTTATAAGTTGTGGGTATTTCAAAGCGTTTATTCTGATAAATATAAGCTTCTCGGAGACCTCCGGGTATTATATAGGTAGCCAACTATTGTATAACATCCATAATGTTGGTGATGGCTGTTATAAATACCGATAAAATTTAGTAAAATGCAATTAATGGTCCACGAAAATCGAAACTGTTATTACTAAACGCTATATTAATACATTTGCAGGATTATTTGCTAGGAAGTGTGGAAATGTGTTCCTATTAATTTACTGTAACTCGTAAAACACTCCATAAAGAGTTTCTAAATTTCTGTATCGATTTGGCCATTGTGATTACTAAGCACTATATTAATATATATGCAGTAGCTATTTGCTTTGGGAGTGTGGAAATGTTGTCCTAGTAATTTACTGTAAATCGTAAAACACTCCATAAGGACTTTATAAGTTGTGGGTATTTCAAAGCGTTTATTCTGATAAATATAAGCTCCACGAAAATTAAAACTGTTCATACTAAACGCTATATTACTACATTTGCAGGATTATTTGCTAGGAAGTGTGGAAATGTGTTCCTATTAAATTACTGTAACTCGTAAAACACTCCATAAAGAGTTTCTAAATTTCTGTATCGATGTGGCCATTGTGATTACTAAGCACTATATTAATATATATGCAGTAGCTAATTGTTTTGGAGTGTGGAAATGTGTTCCTATTAATTTACTGTAAATCTAAAACACTCCATAAGGACTTTATAAGTTGTGGGTATTACAAAGCGTTTCTGAAAAATATAAGCTCCTCGGAGACCTCCGGGTATTATATAGGTAGCCAACTATTGTATAACATCCATAATGTTGGTGATGGCTGCTATAAATACCGATAAAATTTAGTAAAATGCAATTAATGGTCCACGAAAATCGAAACTGTTATTACTAAACGTTATATTAATATATATCCAGTAACTATTTGCCTTGGGAGTGTGGAAAGGTGTTCCTATTAATTTACTGTAAATCGTAAACACTCCATAAGGACTTTATAAGTTGTGGGTATTTCAAAGCGTTTATTCTGATAAATATAAGCTTCTCGGAGACCTCCGGGTATTATATAAGTAGCCAACTATTGTATAACATCCATAATGTTGGTGATGGCTGCTATAAATACCGATAAAATTTAGTAAAATGCAATTAATGGTCCACGAAAATCGAAACTGTTATTACTAAACGCTATATTAATTTATATGCAGTAACTAGTTGCCTTGGGAGTGTGGAAAAGGTGTTCCTATTAATTTACTGTAAATCGTAAAACACTCCATATGGACTTTATAAGCTGTTGTACTTCAAAGCGTTTATTCTGATAAATATAAGCTTCTCGGAGACCTCCGGGTATTATATAGGTAGCCAACTATTGTATAACATCCATAATGTTGGTGATGGCTGCTATAAATACCGATAAAATTTAGTAAAATGCAATTAATGGTCCACGAAAATCGAAACTGTTATTACTAAACGCTATATTATTATATATGCAGTAACTAGTTTTCTTGGGAGTGTGGAAAGGTGTTCCTATTAATTTACTGTAAATCGTAAAACATTCCATAAGGACTTTATAAGTTGTGGTATTTCAAAGCGTTTATTCTGATAAATATAAGCTTCTCGGAGACCTCCGGGTATTATATAGGTAGCCAACTATTGTATAACATCCATAATGTTGGTGATGGCTGCTATAAATACCGATAAAATTTAGTAAAATGCAATTAATGGTCCACGAAAATCGAAACTGTTATTACTAAACGCTATATTAATACATTTGCAGGATTATTTGCTAGGACGTGTGGAAATGTGTTCCTATTAAATTACTGTAACTCTTAAAACACTCCATAAAGAGTTTCTAAATTTCTGTATCGATGTGGCCATTGTGATTACTAAGCACTATATTAATATATATGCAGTAGCTATTTGCTTTGGGAGTGTGGAAATGTTGTCCTATTAATTTACTGTAAATCGTAAAACACTCCATAAGGACTTTATAAGTTGTGGGTACTTCAAAGCGTTTATTCTGATAAATATAAGCTCCACGAAAATTAAAACTGTTCATACTAAACGCTATATTACTACATTTGCAGGAATTATTTGCTAGGATGTGTTGAAATGTGTTGCTATTAAATTACTGTAACTCGTAAAACACTCCACAAAGAGTTTCTAAATTTCTGTATCGATGTGGCCATTGTGATTACTAAGCACTATATTAATATATATGCAGTAGCTATTTGCTTTGGGAGTGTGGAAAGGTGTTCCTCTTAATTTACTGTAAATCGTAAAACACTCCATAAGGACTTTATAAGTTGTGGGTATTTTAAAGCGTTTATTCTGATAAATATAAGCTTCTCGGAGACCTCCGGGTATTATATAGGTAGCCAACTATTGTATAACATCCATAATGTTGGTGATGGCTGCTATAAATACCGATAAAATTTAGTAAAATGCAATTAATGGTCCACGAAAATCGAAACTGTTATTACTAAACGCTATATTAATATATATGCAGTAACTAGTTTTCTGGGAGTGTGGAAAGGTGTTCCTATTAATTTACTGTAAATCGTAAAACATTCCATAAGGACTTTATAAGTTGTGGGTATTTCAAAGCGTTTATTCTGATAAATATAAGCTTCTCGGAGACCTCCGGGTATTATATAGGTAGCCAACTATTGTATAACATCCATAATGTTGGTGATGGCTGCTATAAATACCGATAAAATTTAGTAAAATGCAATTAATGGTCCACGAAAATCGAAACTGTTATTACTAAACGCTATATTAATACATTTGCAGGATTATTTGCTAGGACGTGTGGAAATGTGTTCCTATTAAATTACTGTAACTCTTAAAACACTCCATAAAGAGTTTCTAAATTTCTGTATCGATTTGGCCATTGTGATTACTAAGCACTATATTAATATATATGCAGTAGCTATTTGCTTTGGGAGTGTGGAAATGTTGTCCTATTAATTTACTGTAAATCGTAAAACACTCCATAAGGACTTTATAAGTTGTGGGTACTTCAAAGCGTTTATTCTGATAAATATAAGCTCCACGAAAATTAAAACTGTTCATACTAAACGCTATATTACTACATTTGCAGGAATTATTTGCTAGGATGTGTTGAAATGTGTTGCTATTAAATTACTGTAACTCGTAAAAACACTCCACAAAGAGTTTCTAAATTTCTGTATCGATGTGGCCATTGTGATTACTAAGCACTATATTAATATATATGCAGTAGCTATTTGCTTTGGGAGTGTGGAAAGTGTTCCTATTAATTTACTGTAAATCGTAAAACACTCCATAAGGACTTTATAAGTTGTGGGTATTACAAAGCGTTTCTGATAAATATAAGCTCCTCGGAGACCTCCGGGTATTATATAGGTAGCCAACTATTGTATAACATCCATAATGTTGGTGATGGCTGCTACAACTACCGATAAAATTTAGTAAAATGCAATTAATGGTCTACGAAAATCGAAACTGTTATTACTAAACGCTATATTAATATATATGCAGTAACTAGTTGCCTTGGGAGTGTGGAAAGGTGTTCCTATTAGTTTACTGTAAATCGTAAAACTCTCCATAAAGACTTTATAAGTTGTGGGTATTTCAAAGCGTTTATTCTGATAAATATAAGCTTCTCGGAGACCTCCGGGTATTATATAGGTAGCCAACTATTGTATAACATCCATAATGTTGGTGATGGCTGCTATAAATACCGATAAAATTTAGTAAAAGGCAATTAGTGGTCTACGAAAATCGAAACTGTTATTACCAAACGCTATATTAATATATATGCAGTAACTAGTTGCCTTGGGAGTGTGGAAAGGTGTTCCTATTAATTTACTGTAAATCGTAAAACACTCCATAAGGACTTTATAAGTTGTGGGTATTTCAAACCGTTTATTCTGATAAATATAAGCTTCTCGGAGACCTCCGGGTATTATATAGGTAGCCAACTATTGTATAACATCCATAATGTTGGTGATGGCTGCTATAAATACCGATAAAATTTAGTAAAATGCAATTAATGGTCCACGAAAATCGAAACTGTTATTACTAAACGCTATATTAATATATATGCAGTAACTATTTGCCTTGGGAGTGTGGAAAGGTGTTCCTATTAATTTACTGTAAATCGTAAAACACTCCATAAGGACTTTATAAGTTGTGGGTATTTCAAAGCGTTTATTCTGATAAATATAAGCTTCTCGGAGACCTCCGGGTATTATATAAGTAGCCAACTATTGTATAACATCCATAATGTTGGTGATGGCTGCTATAAATACCGATAAAATTTAGTAAAATGTAATGGTCCACGAAAATCGAAACTGTTATTACTAAACGCTATATTAATACATTTGCAGGATTATTTGCTAGGAAGTGTGGAAATGTGTTCCTATTAAATTACTGTAAATCGTAAAACACTCCATAAGGACTTTATAAGTTGTGGGTATTTCAAAGCGTTTATTCTGATAAATATAAGCTCCACGAAAATTAAAACTGTTTATACTAAACGCTATATTACTACATTTGCAGGAATTATTTGCTAGGAAGTGTGGAAAGGTGTTCCTATTAAATTACTGTAACTCGTAAAACACTCCACAAAGAGTTTCTAAATTTCTGTATCGAAGTGGCCATTGTGATTACTAAGCACTATATTAATATATATGCAGTAACTATTTGCCTTGGGAGTGTGGAAAAGCGCCCCTATTAATTTACAGTAAATCGTAAAACACTCCATAAAGACTTTATAAGTTGTGGGTATTTCAAAGGGTTTATTCTGATAAATATAAGCTTCTCGGAGACCTCCGGGTATTATATAGGTAGCCAACTATTGTATAACATCCATAATGTTGGTGATGGCTGCTATAAATACCGATAAAATTTAGTAAAATGCAATTAATGGACCACGAAAATCGAAACTGTTATTACTAAACGCTATATTAATATATATGCAGTAACTATTTGCCTTGGGAGTGTGGAAAGGCGTTCCTATTAATTTACTGTAAATCGTAAAACACTCCATAAGGACTTTATAAGTTGTGGGTATTTCAAAGCGTTTAATCTGATAAATATAAGCTTCTCGAAGACCTCCGGGTATTATATAGGTAGCCAACTATTGTATAACATCCATAATGTTGGTGATGGCTGCTATAAATACCGATAAAATTTAGTAAAATGCAATTAATGGTCCACGAAAATCGAAACTGTTATTACTAAACGCTATATTAATATATATGCAGTAACTATTTGCCTTGTGAGTGTGGAAAAAGGTTCCTATTAATTTACTGTAAATCGTAAAACATTCCATAAGGAGTTTATAAGTTGTGGGTATTTAAAAGCGTTTATTCTGATAAATATAAGCTTCTCGGAGACCTCCGGGTATTATATAGGTAGCCAACTATTGTATAACATCCATAATGTTGGTGATGGCTGCTATAAATACCGATAAAATTTAGTACAATGCAATTAATGGTCCACGAAAATTGAAACTGTTATTACTAAACGCTATATTAATATATATGCAGTAACTATTTGCCTTGGGAGTGTGGAAAGGCGTTCCTATTAATTTACTGTAAATCGTAAAACACTCCATAAGGACTTTATAAGTTGTGGGTATTTCAAAGCGTTTAATCTGATAAATATAAGCTTCTCGAAGACCTCCGGGTATTATATAGGTAGCCAACTATTGTATAACATCCATAATGTTGGTGATGGCTGCTATAAATACCGATAAAATTTAGTAAAATGCAATTAATGGTCCACGAAAATCGAAACTGTTATTACTAAACGCTATATTAATATATATGCAGTAACTATTTGCCTTGTGAGTGTGGAAAAAGGTTCCTATTAATTTACTGTAAATCGTAAAACATTCCATAAGGAGTTTATAAGTTGTGGGTATTTAAAAGCGTTTATTCTGATAAATATAAGCTTCTCGGAGACCTCCGGGTATTATATAGGTAGCCAACTATTGTATAACATCCATAATGTTGGTGATGGCTGCTATAAATACCTATAAAATTTAGTAAAATGCAATTAATGGACCACGAAAATCGAAACTGTTATTACTAAACGCTATATTAATATATATGCAGTAACTATTTGCCTTGGGAGTGTGGAAAGGTGTTCCTATTAATTTACTGTAAATCGTAAAACACTCCATAAGGACTTTATAAGTTGTGGGTATTTCAAAGCGTTTATTCTGATAAATATAAGCTTCTCGGAGACCTCCGGGTATTATATAGGTAGCCAACTATTGTATAACATCCATAATGTTGGTGATGGCTGCTATAAATACCGATAAAATTTAGTACAATGCAATTAATGGTCCACGAAAATCGAAACTGTTATTACTAAACGCTATATTAATATATATGCAGTAACTAGTTGCCTTGGGAGTGTGGAAAGGTGTTCCTATTAATTTACTGTAAATCGTAAAACACTCCATAAGGACTTTATAAGTTGTGGGTATTTCAAAGCGTTTATTCTGATAAATATAAGCTTCTCGGAGACCTCCGGGTATTATATAGGTAGCCAACTATTGTATAACATCCATAATATTGGTGATGGCTGCTATAAATAACGATAAAATTTAGTAAAATGCAATTAATGGTCTACGAAAATCGAAACTGTTATTACTAAACGCTATATTAATATACAGAGAAAATTCATGAACTGCGAACACGAGTAAATCAAGGCGAATTTACGATTGCCTAAAAAGACGCCAAGACCGTTGGACAGTCGATCTAGGGTACTCTGATATTAATTATATTAAGCCAAGGGTGGTTTGCGTTGATTGTTTAAGTTTAAGTAATTGTTCAACGCAGATGTCGTATCCACGCATAGTGTAGGTACTTTTTGTAATTGAATAATTATATCACAGTTAAGTTGTATGAGATACTGTGTTATTCCGTGATTAAATTCAGGTGATAAATTCAGATTTGAAGAACAGGATTTTTAGAGATTAACAGTAAAGTAAAAAAGGTAGTTTACAAAATACAACGCATTCTGAAGAAATAAACAATTTATTCTGAGCAAACTAAATAATTGTAAAAAAGATGCAAATAGAAGTAAAACTATTTGTATTTCAAACAAATTAAAATTAAGTTTTTAAATGATTTCGTGTTCGTAGAGCCAGTTTTCTTGCGCCAAATAATATCCAAAGTGATCATAGAAATCTCTTCGCACATTGGCCAACATTCTAGGACTAATCCTTTGAAACAACTCTTCAATTTTTAAACGCAATTTCCCCAAATCGCTAGTAGATAATGTTATCCCGAAAACCATAAATTTTCGATTCTATGTAGTCCCATAAGCAGAAATCATTGGAAGAGGGATTTGCAGAGTTAGCTGGCCACAAACTGGTTCCTCGTCCAGTCAACAGCCTATTTGGTAATGTACTGTTCAGAGAGTCTTGAACTGCAAGAGAGTTGTGAGTGTGGCAGCCATGCTGCTGCAACCAAAGTTCATTAAATCTCTCATTCGCTATACGTCCAATTTCTGGAATGATTTGCTGCTGTAGTAGTTCAAGGTATTTAGGCTGGTTAGGGTTCCATCCATAAAAATAGACCGATCATGTTCTTATCAGGCATTCTTATCCAAACATTTAAGTTGTGGGGGTACTGAATCCGGAATTCAAAATACCTATGCAGGTTTTCTCGCAGCTAATAATGACCAATGCACTGGAATATGTCGACTTATCAGTGAAAACGACTTTCCGGAGGAAGCGTTCGCCATTTCTGTCACAGTTTCACAAAATCCATGCATCTGAAATGGTCATCGGCAAGAATTTCGTGTATTTTTTGTAGTTCGTAGGATCGATAACAAACTTTTCGTAAATTAATTCTAGTAGTGGAAGCACGTAAATCTATTAGTTCAACAATTTGGTTAAGGGAATAATCTGGATGATCATTAGAAGTAGTACAAACCATTAGTTCCTTCAAATCCCTGTCTTCGTTGGGAACACAAGGGCTTTTATGCTTTTGGGGGGAAACATCAAAATTTTCCAAAATTTGAGGTAACTCTGTACAACATTAATAACGATGGACAACGTCTATTTTCAAATGTTGTTGTGAAAGAATTTTGAATTTCCCGAAACGTTTGAACCTGATAATAGCATTCTACAATTTGCGCTTTTCCGTTCCTTCATAATTATCCATTTTAAGATAGAAATAATGACAGATATCATTTGTTGACAAAATTCGCGAACTGTCAAAGTCAAATTTTCGACATTTGTAAATTCGTCATATCGTCTGCCGTGTTCGTAGTAAAGAAAATCTCTCTGTATATGCAGTCATCGCGACTTTGACATTCGTGAAGCAAACAGAAGCAGAATACACATAGACAAACCATGGATCGCTATACTCCTCAAGAACGCGGAATAATTTGTGTCAATGTTTTTGATAAATAATCGGTCAGTGCTTTTGGCTCCACGTGAAATTTGTTGTCGATTCCCTGGTCGTGTGGCATCAAATGTGCAAACACTGTGGCGTTTAGCCACTCGCCTCGAGCAGACTGGCTCAATACGGGACAGTTTCAGACGTGGCCGGCCCCGGAGTAGCCGTTCGGTCGAGAATATCGCTGCTGTGGCTTGGACATCTGTCCAAGAGGACCCTCAAACATCCACCAGACGATGGGCCACGCACTTGGGTATCGGTAGACGGTCTTTACAGCGAATTTTGGTGAAAGACTTAAAGATGTTCCCTTACAAGTGCAACCGCACACACAGCATGAACGACAGTGGATATTCTGAAGCAAGCTTTCCCCAACCGCTTCATATCTCGTTTTGGAGATCTGCACTGGCCCGCAAGATCGGCCGATTTGACCGTTCCAGACTTCTTTCTTTGGGGTTTTCTGAAGTCACGGGTCTATACGAACAAGTCACAAACCTTGGCGGCCCTAAAGGAAAACATCTGACTGGAAGTGGAGAATTTATCGCCAGAAGTTTTGAGAAAAGTAATGAAAAATGCTGTGAAACGAGCCGAAATTTTCATCAACTCTGGCGGTGTCCACTTGACTGATATCGTCTTCGAGACTTAATAGAAAAAAAATTAAACGTCTAAATAAACATAATCAACAAACAGAACCAATTCTTTTCATTTACAAACAAAGTTACTGCCTTAGGAAATCGAGTGAGGACTTTTGCGCCACCTTGTATAACATCCATAATTTTGGTGATGGCTGCTATAAATACCGATAAAATTTAGTAAAATGCAATTAATGGTCCACGAAAATCGAAACTGTTATTACTAAACGCTATATTAATATATATGCAGTAACTAGTTGCCTTGGGAGTGTGGAAAGGTGTTCCTATTAATTTACTGTAAATCGTAAAATATTCCATAAGGACTTTATAAGATGTGGGTATTTCAAAGCATTTATTCTGATAAATATAAGCTCCACGAAAATTAAAACTGTTTATACTAAACGCTATATTACTACATTTGCAGGAATTATTTGCTAGGAAGTGTGGAAATGTGTTCCTATTAAATTACTGTAACTCGTAAAACACTCCACAAAAAGTTTCTAAATTTCTGTATCGATGTGGCCATTGTGATTACTAAGCACTATATTAATATATATGCAGTAGCTATTTGCTTTGGGAGTGTGGAAATGTATTCCTATTAATTTACTGTAAATCGTAAAACACTCCATAAGGACTTTATAAGTTGTGGGTATTACAAAGCGTTTCTGATAAATATAAGCTCCTCGGAGACCTCCTGGTATTATATAGGTAGCCAACTATTGTATAACATCCATAATGTTGGTGATGGCTGCTATAAATACCGATAAAATTTAGTAAAATGCAATTAATGGTCCACGAAAATCGAAACTGTTATTACTAAACGCTATATTAATATATATGCAGTAACTAGTTGCCTTGGGAGTGTGGAAAGGTGTTCCTATTAATTTACTGTAAATCGTAAAACATTCCATAAGGACTTTATAAGTTGTGGGTATTTCAAAGCGTTTATTCTGATAAATATAAGCTTCTCGGAGACCTCCGGGTATTATATAGGTAGCCAACTATTGTATAACATCCATAATCTTGGTGATGGCTGCTATAAATACCGATAAAATTTAGTAAAATGCAATTAATGGTCCACGAAAATCGAAACTGTTATTACTAAACGCTATATTAATACATTTGCAGGATTATTTGCTAGGAAGTGTGGAAATGTGTTCCTATTAAATTACTGTAACTCGTAAAACACTCCATAAAGAGTTTCTAAATTTCTGTATCGATGTGGCCATTGTGATTACTAAGCACTATATTAATATATATGCAGTAGCTATTTGCTTTGGGAGTGTGGAAATGTTGGCCTATTAATTTACTGTAAATCGTAAAACACTCCATAAGGACTTTATAAGTTGTGGGTATTTCAAAGCGTTTATTCTGATAAATATAAGCTCCACGAAAATTACAACTGTTCATACTAAACGCTATATTACTACATTTGCAGGAATTATTTGCTAGGAAGTGTGGAAATGTGTTCCTATTAAATTACTGTAACACGTAAAACACTCCACAAAGAGTTTCTAAATTTCTGTATCGATGTGGCCATTGTGATTACTAAGCACTATATTAATATATATGCAGTAGCTATTTGCTTTGGGAGTGTGGAAATGTGTTCCTATTAATTTACTGTAAATCGTAAAACACTCCATAAGGACTTTATAAGTTGTGGGTATTACAAAGCGTTTCTGATAAATATAAGCTCCTCGGAGACCTCCGGGTATTATATAGGTAGCCAACTATTGTATAACATCCATAATGTTGGTGATGGCTGCTATAAAAACCGATAAAATTTAGTAAAATGCAATTAATGGTCCACGAAAATCGAAACTGTTATTACTAAACGCTATATTAATATATATGCAGTAACTATTTGCCTTGGGAGTGTAGAAAGGCGTTCCTATTAATTTACTGTAAATTGTAAAACACTCCATAAGGACTTTATAAGTTGTGGGTATTTCAAAGCGTTTATTCTGATAAATATAAGCTTCTCGGAGACCTCCGGGTATTATATAGGTAGCCAACTATTGTATAACATCCATAATGTTGGTGATGGCTGCTATAAATACCGATAAAATTTAGTAAAATGCAATTAATGGTCCACGAAAATCGAAACTGTTATTACTAAACGCTATATTAATATATATGCAGTAACTATTTGCCTTGGGAGTGTAGAAAGGCGTTCCTATTAATTTACTGTAAATCGTAAAACACTCCATAAGGACTTTATACGTTGTGGGTATTTCAAAGCGTTTATTCTGATAAATATAAGCTTCTCGGAGACCTCCGGGTATTATATAGGTAGCCAACTATTGTATAACATCCATAATGTTGGTGATGGCTGCTATAAATACCGATAAAATTTAGTAAAATGCAATTAATGGTCCACGAAAATCGAAACTGTTATTACTAAACGCTATATAAATATATATGCAGTAACTATTTGCCTTGGGAGTGTAGAAAGGCGTTCATATTAATTTACTGTAAATCGTAAAACACTCCATAAGGACTTTATAAGTTGTGGGTATTTCAAAGCGTTTATTCTGATAAATATAAGCTTCTCGGAGACCTCCGGGTATTATATAGGTAGCCAACTATTTTATAACATCCATAATGTTGGTGATGGCTGCTATAAATACCGATAAAATTTAGTAAAATGTAATTAATGGACCACGAAAATCGAAACTGTTATTACTAAACGCTATATTAATATATATGCAGTAACTATTTGCCTTGGGAGTGTGGAAAAGCGTTCCTATTAATTTACAGTAAATCGTAAAACACTCCATAAAGACTTTATAATTTGTGGGTATTTCAAAGCATTTATTCTGATAAATATAAGCTTCTCGGAGACCTCCGGGTATTATATAGGTAGCCAACTATTGTATAACATCCATAATGTTGGTGATGGCTGCTATAAATACCGATAAAATTTAGTAAAATGTAATTAATGGACCACGAAAATCGAAACTGTTATTACTAAACGCTATATTAATATATATGCAGTAACTATTTGCCTTGGGAGTGTGGAAAGGTGTTCCTATTAATTTACTGTAAATCGTAAAACACTCCATAAAGACTTTATAAGTTGTGGGTATTTCAAAGCGTTTATTCTGATAAATATAAGCTTCTCGGAGACCTCCGGGTATTATATAGGTAGCCAACTATTGTATAACATCCATAATGTTGGTGATGGCTGCTATAAATACCGATAAAATTTAGTAAAATGTAATTAATGGACCACGAAAATCGAAACTGTTATTACTAAACGCTATATTAATATATATGCAGTAACTATTTGCCTTGGGAGTGTGGAAAAGCGTTCCTATTAATTTACAGTAAATCGTAAAACACTCCATAAAGACTTTATAAGTTGTGGGTATTTCAAAGCGTTTATTCTGATAAATATAAGCTTCTCGGAGACCTCCGGGTATTATATAGGTAGCCAACTATTGTATAACATCCATAATGTTGGTGATGGCTGCTATAAATACCGATAAAATTTAGTAAAATGTAATTAATGGACCACGAAAATCGAAACTGTTATTACTAAACGCTATATTAATATATATGCAGTAACTAGTTGCCTTGGGAGTGTGGAAAGGTGTTCCTATTAATTTACTGTAAATCGTAAAACACTCCATAAAGACTTTATAAGTTGTGGGTATTTCAAAGCGTTTATTCTGATAAATATAAGCTTCTCGGAGACCTCCCGGTATTATATAGGTAGCCAACTATTGTATAACATCCATAATGTTGGTGATGGCTGCTATAAATACCGATAAAATTTAGTAAAATGTAATTAATGGACCACGAAAATCGAAACTGTTATTACTAAACGCTATATTAATATATATTCAGTAACTAGTTGCCTTGGGAGTGTGGAAAGGTGTTCCTATTAATTTACTGTAAATCGTAAAACACTCCATAAAGACTTTATAAGTTGTGGGTATTTCAAAGCGTTTATTCTGATAAATATAAGCTTCTCGGAGACCTCCCGGTATTATATAGGTAGCCAACTATTGTATAACATCCATAATGTTGGTGATGGCTGCTATAAATACCGATAAAATTTAGTAAAATGTAATTAATGGACCACGAAAATCGAAACTGTTATTACTAAACGCTATATTAATATATATGCAGTAACTATTTGCCTTGGGAGTGTAGAAAGGCGTTCCTATTAATTTACTGTAAATCGTAAAACACTCCATAAGGACTTTATACGTTGTGGGTATTTCAAAGCGTTTATTCTGATAAATATAAGCTTCTCGGAGACCTCCGGGTATTATATAGGTAGCCAACTATTGTATAACATCCATAATGTTGGTGATGGCTGCTATAAATACCGATAAAATTTAGTAAAATGCAATTAATGGTCCACGAAAATCGAAACTGTTATTACTAAACGCTATATAAATATATATGCAGTAACTATTTGCCTTGGGAGTGTAGAAAGGCGTTCATATTAATTTACTGTAAATCGTAAAACACTCCATAAGGACTTTATAAGTTGTGGGTATTTCAAAGCGTTTATTCTGATAAATATAAGCTTCTCGGAGACCTCCGGGTATTATATAGGTAGCCAACTATTTTATAACATCCATAATGTTGGTGATGGCTGCTATAAATACCGATAAAATTTAGTAAAATGTAATTAATGGACCACGAAAATCGAAACTGTTATTACTAAACGCTATATTAATATATATGCAGTAACTATTTGCCTTGGGAGTGTGGAAAAGCGTTCCTATTAATTTACAGTAAATCGTAAAACACTCCATAAAGACTTTATAAGTTGTGGGTATTTCAAAGCGTTTATTCTGATAAATATAAGCTTCTCGGAGACCTCCGGGTATTATATAGGTAGCCAACTATTGTATAACATCCATAATGTTGGTGATGGCTGCTATAAATACCGATAAAATTTAGTAAAATGTAATTAATGGACCACGAAAATCGAAACTGTTATTACTAAACGCTATATTAATATATATGCAGTAACTAGTTGCCTTGGGAGTGTGGAAAGGTGTTCCTATTAATTTACTGTAAATCGTAAAACACTCCATAAAGACTTATAAGTTGTGGGTATTTCAAAGCGTTTATTCTGATAAATATAAGCTTCTCGGAGACCTCCCGGTATTATATAGGTAGCCAACTATTGTATAACATCCATAATGTTGGTGATGGCTGCTATAAATACCGATAAAATTTAGTAAAATGTAATTAATGGACCACGAAAATCGAAACTGTTATTACTAAACGCTATATTAATATATATTCAGTAACTAGTTGCCTTGGGAGTGTGGAAAGGTGTTCCTATTAATTTACTGTAAATCGTAAAACACTCCATAAAGACTTTATAAGTTGTGGGTATTTCAAAGCGTTTATTCTGATAAATATAAGCTTCTCGGAGACCTCCCGGTATTATATAGGTAGCCAACTATTGTATAACATCCATAATGTTGGTGATGGCTGCTATAAATACCGATAAAATTTAGTAAAATGTAATTAATGGACCACGAAAATCGAAACTGTTATTACTAAACGCTATATTAATATATATGCAGTAACTATTTGCCTTGGGAGTGTAGAAAGGCGTTCCTATTAATTTACTGTAAATCGTAAAACACTCCATAAGGACTTTATACGTTGTGGGTATTTCAAAGCGTTTATTCTGATAAATATAAGCTTCTCGGAGACCTCCGGGTATTATATAGGTAGCCAACTATTGTATAACATCCATAATGTTGGTGATGGCTGCTATAAATACCGATAAAATTTAGTAAAATGCAATTAATGGTCCACGAAAATCGAAACTGTTATTACTAAACGCTATATAAATATATATGCAGTAACTATTTGCCTTGGGAGTGTAGAAAGGCGTTCATATTAATTTACTGTAAATCGTAAAACACTCCATAAGGACTTTATAAGTTGTGGGTATTTCAAAGCGTTTATTCTGATAAATATAAGCTTCTCGGAGACCTCCGGGTATTATATAGGTAGCCAACTATTTTATAACATCCATAATGTTGGTGATGGCTGCTATAAATACCGATAAAATTTAGTAAAATGTAATTAATGGACCACGAAAATCGAAACTGTTATTACTAAACGCTATATTAATATATATGCAGTAACTATTTGCCTTGGGAGTGTGGAAAAGCGTTCCTATTAATTTACAGTAAATCGTAAAACACTCCATAAAGACTTTATAATTTGTGGGTATTTCAAAGCATTTATTCTGATAAATATAAGCTTCTCGGAGACCTCCGGGTATTATATAGGTAGCCAACTATTGTATAACATCCATAATGTTGGTGATGGCTGCTATAAATACCGATAAAATTTAGTAAAATGTAATTAATGGACCACGAAAATCGAAACTGTTATTACTAAACGCTATATTAATATATATGCAGTAACTATTTGCCTTGGGAGTGTGGAAAGGTGTTCCTATTAATTTACTGTAAATCGTAAAACACTCCATAAAGACTTTATAAGTTGTGGGTATTTCAAAGCGTTTATTCTGATAAATATAAGCTTCTCGGAGACCTCCGGGTATTATATAGGTAGCCAACTATTGTATAACATCCATAATGTTGGTGATGGCTGCTATAAATACCGATAAAATTTAGTAAAATGTAATTAATGGACCACGAAAATCGAAACTGTTATTACTAAACGCTATATTAATATATATGCAGTAACTATTTGCCTTGGGAGTGTGGAAAAGCGTTCCTATTAATTTACAGTAAATCGTAAAACACTCCATAAAGACTTTATAAGTTGTGGGTATTTCAAAGCGTTTATTCTGATAAATATAAGCTTCTCGGAGACCTCCGGGTATTATATAGGTAGCCAACTATTGTATAACATCCATAATGTTGGTGATGGCTGCTATAAATACCGATAAAATTTAGTAAAATGTAATTAATGGACCACGAAAATCGAAACTGTTATTACTAAACGCTATATTAATATATATGCAGTAACTAGTTGCCTTGGGAGTGTGGAAAGGTGTTCCTATTAATTTACTGTAAATCGTAAAACACTCCATAAAGACTTTATAAGTTGTGGGTATTTCAAAGCGTTTATTCTGATAAATATAAGCTTCTCGGAGACCTCCCGGTATTATATAGGTAGCCAACTATTGTATAACATCCATAATGTTGGTGATGGCTGCTATAAATACCGATAAAATTTAGTAAAATGTAATTAATGGACCACGAAAATCGAAACTGTTATTACTAAACGCTATATTAATATATATTCAGTAACTAGTTGCCTTGGGAGTGTGGAAAGGTGTTCCTATTAATTTACTGTAAATCGTAAAACACTCCATAAAGACTTTATAAGTTGTGGGTATTTCAAAGCGTTTATTCTGATAAATATAAGCTTCTCGGAGACCTCCGGGTATTATATAGGTAGCCAACTATTGTATAACATCCATAATGTTGGTGATGGCTGCTATAAATACCGATAAAATTTAGTAAAATGCAATTAATGGTCCACGAAAATCGAAACTGTTATTACTAAACGCTATATTAATATATATGCAGTAACTATTTGCCTTGGGAGTGTGGAAAGGTGTTCCTATTAATTTACTGTAAATCGTAAAACACTCCATAAGGGCTTTATAAGTTGTGGGTATTTCAAAGCGTTTATTCTGATAAATATAAGCTCCTCGGAAACCCCCGGGTATTATATAGGTAGCCAACTATTGTATAACATCCATAATGTTGGTGATGGCTGCTATAAATACCGATAAAATTTAGTAAAATGCAATAAATGTTCCACGAAAATCGAAACTGTTATTACTAAACGCTATATTAATATATATGCAGTAACTATTTGCCTTGGGAGTGTGGAAAGGCGTTCCTATTAATTTACTGTAAATCGTAAAGCACTCCATAAGGACTTTATAAGTTGTGGGTATTTCAAAGCGTTTATTCTGATAAATATACGCTCCTCGGAAACCCCCGGGTATTATATAGGTAGCCAACTATTGTATAACATCCATAATGTTGGTGATGGCTGCTATAAATACCGATAAAATTTAGTAAAATGCAATTAATGTTCCACGAAAATCGAAACTGTTATTACTAAACGCTATATTAATATATATGCAGTAACTATTTGCCTTGGGAGTGTGGAAAGGCGTTCCTATTAATTTACTGTAAATCGTAAAGCACTCCATAAGGACTTTATAAGTTGTGGGTATTTCAAAGCGTTTATTCTGATAAATATAAGCTTCTCGGAGACCTCCGGGTATTATATAGGTAGCCAACTATTATATAACATCCATAATGTTGGTGATGGCTGCTATAAATACCGATAAAATTTAGTAAAATGCAATTAATGGTTCACGACAATCGAAACTGTTATTACTAAACGCTATATTAATATATATGCAGTAACTATTTGCCTTGGGAGTGTGGAAAGGTGTTCCTATTAATTTACTGTAAATCGTAAAACACTCCATAAGGACTTTATAAGTTGTGAGTATTTTAAAGCGTTTATTCTGATAAATATAAGCTTTTCGGAGACCTCCGGGTATTATATAGGTAACCAACTATTATACAGTGGTGTTCCCATAGGGTATACTCCATATACGCCGTATACTCTCAGGATTTTCTGGGCATACTGCGTATACTCTCAAGGCATTTTATGAAAACTCGTTGAATGTGCTTACAAAATTAGGCTTAACGTCAAGTCGAACACTACTTGAACAATTGTCTGCACCAAGGCTGCCAGCGTTTGTAGGATTTATCCCACCACTCTACCTTTCGAGTAGCAGTGAAGGGTGTATTCCGCGACCATACGTAAAGGTTTGGCTGCGAGACCATTGATCGGCACTTTCAGCTCCTCGTGGTCAAGTTAAAGAACGCCAAAAAAACAGACAAGTAAGAAGATGCATTACGAAAAAATTTTTTTTTGTCAATAAATTTAATTAAGTCAATCGATTTTTTCAATTTTACATGGAAAATAATAATAAAAGTTTTAACTCATTTGTTGTAATTGCCCCCCCCCCCCTCCGCCAAGCAACTATAGAAAAAGTCAGCCACACAATGGGGTTACCGGTAGTATAGTATACCTTCGAAAAAATTGATGGGAACATCACTGTTTATATCCCGCTAAAAATGTTCTGTACAAAATTTTATTTTTCATTGTTATACATTAAAGTTATTAATTATTATTATGTTGGTTGTAGAGTCATGGACGCACGAAAAATAGTAGACATTTGTTTAAATCTATAAATTTTTGTGACAATTACAGATGGTTACATTGGATTGATTCTCAATAATTATAAAACTTTGCTTCATATTTTTATCGAATAATGAAGCTACATTGCAGTTTATCTGCTAACATGGTTCGATTGCCAACTGTAGCAGTCAAGCTTGTACTTTTACCATATAGATGGACATACTCGAATTCTTGGAGCTATATAGTTCATTAATTGAATTTGAAATAGAATACACGTTTATTTTATGGCTTTGCTTTATCGTCTCTATTTAAGTAATAAATTATAACTGTTATTACAGCAGTGCAGCACAACTAATCCTGTATGCATTTGTAAATAATTATTAATGATTCTATTTATTGGAATGCATTAACAGCATGCGCGTTTTAAAGCTGATTCCCGTTCTTGGTTTAGAAAATTTGAATATTTTTAGCATGTAAAACGAAAAACATTTGCATCTATTTGTATACCATTATAATGCGAGATATGTATCTCTAAACGTACTGTGTTGCAAAAGCTGAACCACACTCTTAAACTGCTATTTTACTTGGTCTACATTACAAATATATTGTTGTTACAAATCTACCATTATTCCAATTCAGATCGATTGAAACAAGAAGATTTAGCAAGGTTCACCTGCTGTTGTAGCACCTTCTTGATCAGAGATAAATAATGCGTGATTAAGGCTGGTTACTGCTAGAACTATTTTAACCAATCCGTAACTAAGGAATAAGACAAATCGGCGAAGGACCAAGTAGCGTAGTTGGCCTGACGAGTAAAGCAAAAATATACTGACTTTTAAACATGTGACTGAAAGAATTCTGAACAATATAGTGAAAGTAAAATCTCTTTCACGTGGAACTAAGCTTGATCAAAATAAATTTAAAAAGTTGCAAGGCGAGTAACGACGCACTTGTTCCTTTTCGCTAGAAGAATTACCAAATAATATTGACTACTGCTTGTCTTAGAGGTTTAGGATAACTTGTCGTTCCAATTTTTAGACGAAATTATGACAAGCACCTCGCGATCATTAGAAATAATAAGATTAGAGGCTTTTGCCTTTTTAAAATGGCAAACAGACAGTTTTCCTGAAAATAGTTAATCCTAGCGATTTGAAATTAGAAGAATATATCGCGGCAATTACAGATTGTCAACAACGAATAGCACCATTTTCAATAAAAGAGGGATTTTAGAGTATTTATAAATGAGTTACTCAATTTCAAAAACAAAAATTGGCGTGCCCTTAGATTCTGTATCACATGGTATATGTATATATTAAGAAATGCGAAAATTAAAACTAAATACTGTATTTCAATTAATAAAAACAGCTCATTGTTAAAGTAACGAGTACTTTGACTTGATTAATCCAAGTGACAAGATTAGTGGCAATAAAAGTTATCCACTTAACCGACTAGATTAGTTTACAAATTACTGAATACCTGTCACTACTGCTTTAATGTGTGCGTGAATGATATAAATGATTACTGAACCTTTGTCTCTTTTTTCTTTTAACTTTTGAAAAATAGTAAGTATTTATAAAATTCAATTACAAATGCTAATCGTCAAATAAAAATATGTGAAAGAATGAAAGTCGTATATAATTTTCGTATGTATAATACTGCTGCACCTCGATACAGCAGATCTTAACTTTTAAAAAACGTGTTTATTGGCAAAACAAGGCGGAAATCAATTGTTTTATATAGTTTAACTCCACATGATCTTATAGATAAGATCCTGAGAATTTGGGAAATATGGTTTTCCCGATTACAGTATAACAAACGTTCGGAGTATTTTTCATTCCATTCCGCATGAGGGTAGCCTTTCTTTCTCCACACTCAAGACGCTTGATTCTGTCCGTAGTAGTAAAATTTTATTTTTTAAATTTTCATTTGAATGTTAGTGTAAATTTCGGAATATATTATAGAAATGTTGATATTCTAAGAGTTCATTGCTCCAAAGACTTAGAAAACAGTGTACTCGCAATATGTGTGCTTGAATTGGCCTAGTCGTTCATTAAAGCACCACTTTCGGACTTCTTGTGCAAACAAATATTTTGTGCATGTAGTATTTTTTAATAAAACTCGTTATAACAAGTTTCAAATATTTTGTAAATGAATAATAATAAAAAAAACATTGCTAAGAACTTCAAATAATATTTAGGGACACCTTTATTAAAGAAATTTCTGTGTAGAATGGCATACACCGTCCTTCACGACGAACTGAGTCGACATGTACATGGCATATTACAGGGACTAGTTTTATGATAATTTGTATACGGGGGTTTTCCAAAGAGCTCGTTTCAAGTCAAATATTTTCAGTTTTCTGAAAATTCCAGTAATATCGGAAATAGACCCAAACTTCGTGTTTTTGAATAGAATATCCCAATTTTTATTGAATTTTTGTGATCTACACTGCATCTACGCAGCTTCATATAGCACATCATATGTCTAGAGTGCGCCATTTTTGAGTTATTTCGAAATTTTAGGCAGATGCATCCCCTTACAAAAAAAATATTCACTTAACTTGGGAAAAGGGTATTTATTCACAATTTTACAATTATTTATTGGGGAAGCGAAAATAACACCATTCAGTTTGGCATTCTCCCCCCAATTGTTTTTCGTTGATACTACATTGTTGTACAATAATTTTAAACTCACTTAATTGGGAAAAGGGTATGCATTTACAATTTTTCAATTATTTATTGGGAAAGCCTAAATAACAACATCTTTCAGCTGGGCTTCCTCCCCCCAATTGTTCGTCTTCGATACTACATTGCTGTACATTGTTTCCTAGCCTACTCTGACAACACTTTGTTCAAACCAAGGCTAACACTATTTTTAACACAGTTTTACAGTTATTATGCTCCGCAATGCTATGTTATAGGTACTATTTACAAAAATTAAACTAGCGCATTTCAGGAATATTTTATAAAATAGTAATTGATATTCATGAAATATTATTAATTGCTATAATAATCATAGAGGCTTAATATGTGTTCATAGGATACATTTGCTGACGTCCATACCTAGATAGCATACATATTCCACTTGTGCTGATGTTAGGGTTGCCAGGTGGCGGGATTTCCGGGATTGTCCCGGAATTCATTGCTCTGTCCCGTGTCCCGTAATTTGAAGCTAATGTCCCGGAATGCAAAATTCCATCAAAAACCTACCTGTTTTAATGTAATTTCGCACGCCACTGTCGATAAATCCAACGACTACTGCCTACTCCTATGCCGATCGCGTATTGTATTCGTGCATGTACATAGTTAAGCGATGATCGTTGATCGCGTACAGGCATCGAGCATACACGTTAACACGTTACACAAATCAACGTAAACTTACGTTCAAAACATCTAAGAAGAGAGTAACTAGTTTCAATGAAAAATGGCTAAATGGCCCAGATTTTAATAATATGAGTAAAAATAATACATTTACGTATTATCGCCCCCCCCCCCCCCCCACCACCCCGGAAACGTAGGGTATAAGTCGACTTATCTCATTTTTTATTTTATTCATGCCCCGTGCCCAGAGCAATATCGGGCATCTAAATACAATAGGATATAAGTCTACATACCATAACCGCATTGTTACAGCAAGTTTTCTAAATGGAATATGTAGACTTATTCCCTGAAAATTCACTAAAAATTGATAAAAAACAAATTTAGTCAATGGCAAATAGATACATGTGTACTAATACCCCGAGACCCCTAGCAGTGTTGCCAGATCGAATAAACATTATTATCGTACGACAGTAGTAAAAATTACCGTACATTTTATCCTATTCGTCGAAAGTGGGCATGTGGAAAGTCGGTAATGTATGTAATCGGCTTATTATCGTAAATAATAACAGCACCGAATTAAATTTCAGCACCTTGTGGTTAATACCGGTTCAGCAAAAATATCTGCACGTAACTGTCATATCGATGATACGGTCAATATTAGTACTTATCAAGGGTAAAACCACAAACGGTGAACATTTTTTGAGAATTTTTTTCGTAAACATGCAAATTATTGCGTTTAAATTTCTCGAAACCAAAACTGCTTTAAAAATTCCGCGAGACCGCAGGTCGAGTGGAATTTGAGCAGTTTTTGTTGATAGAAATTTGCAATAAGTTGCATGTTGTCGAAAAAAATTCTCTTAAAAATTTTGCTTTGAGTGGTGTTTGGCAAGATTATTCAAAAATATGAGTAGATGACTTTTACCGTGTTTGACAGCACACATTTGAACGTTTTCCACTATTAATTCAATACAGCAGCTTCCAACACGATTCCTATGAGTTTTTAGAACGATGCTGATTTGCAAACTTTGACTTTGACGTTTTGGTGAAATGTCAGTCAAAGGCTACTCACTAAATTGAAATCATTGAAACCAATCAGGCTCGCATGAAAACACTGTGACATTAGGTGTTTTCAATGACAGTCAATTTTGATTGGCCGTTTCTGACAAATTGAACAATTTTCATTGGTTCGTTCATTATAGTGTAGAATAATCTGCCAAATTGGTGAGAATTTTCAATAATAGCCAAATTATCGTACAGTTTGCCATTATCGTGCATGTGCTATCTTACATCGTACGACTGGTAAAATTATCGTAGAAAAACGATAATTATCGTACATCTGGCAACACTGGCCTCGAGTCAAAGCTTTTTGTAAAGTTATCTGCAACGCCAGAAGGCCAGAACAGCGTATGTTAACTTATACCCATTTACCATTTCATAACTTTCCGTTTTTGTTAGAAACAAATAACTTTTGTACACTTATACTACGAGTGCATTTCTATGCAGGTGCAATAGCGTGTTTTAGCAGTCCAGTTTTCCAGTGTTAGTATTAGTTGTTATAGTGTAGTTTAACGAATAAGTGCCAAAATGGACGCACGTTCTCGTGCGTACAAAGTTTTGCAGAAGTGCTGTAACAAGAACTTAACCGGTAAGTTTACACATAACCTCACATTATTCGAACTCGAAACCACATATTCTTGTTTAGTTTATGTCTACACATTTCATAAAATGAATAAAAGGAAATGCGATAAGGTATAAGTTCCGTATTTATTTATTTTCTAGTAGAAATAGTTTTAGAATCAATAGCAAAGCAATCAATAAATCGACTTGATTCTTTTGATTACCAGCGAAAAGAATTACATGTTGTTCTCAAATCTCCAGCAAAATAGTTTTTTGATGTTCCTGTAAAATGATAATGTTTGACTTATACCCTTCTGCCTTTTCACCGCAGAATTTTTCTAAAACTTTTAATAAGAGTATGTCTAACGTTTGTTCATTAAATTTGATTAAAAATTAGTTTACTCCAATTTTTTTTATAAAAACGCAAATGAGTAATACATTTAACACTTAAATTAAAATTATATCTTTGAAAACAAGCAGTGTATTTTTTTGAGAAACCAAAAACATTTTTTTCTTTGCAAATCAATTCGGGGACAGTGGAGATGAAAGTATATTTTTACAGTCGCAGTTCACAAGATTGTACACTTATTATTTGTATTAATACAAATGGTAACATTCTAAACACACATTTAGGTTCCAGTTGAAACAGCTGTTTCTTATCGACTTTTGCGCAACAAATTTCTTCTTGGAGTTAAATAGTCGCCGCTTGCGTGACTACATTAGCGCAGTGTATGGATGGAATGGGGTTGGACGACCTTGGCCTTGTCACTGAAAATCTATATTTCAAGATTAGTTTGTATTGTGTCGCGGAAACGACGGATATCCTGCCCATTATCGCATTCGTTAATGGAAGGTAAAATACAATCGCTGTCGCGGCGAATGCAAAAATTCGAGTTGTGCGCAGTTAGTTAAGCAGAAACGGTTTTTAGTAATTATTTTGCGGTAACTCTAAAAACGATTTCGGTGGCTATACCTGTAAATTAATTACTTGGGCAAAACAGTAGCTCAATAGCTCTTAGGGAATATAATTGGGGAGAGTTCTATGTTTAGGTTGTTTTGTTTGCTTTACGTGTTTGAGTTGACCTAGTTTTTTGATTCGCTTTTATTTCCGAAAGTATATAATTTTCTAAAAGTAATTAATTAGACCGTAAGCATTTTATCTAATACTAATTTATAGAGACTTTCTTGCTTTTACTGAAATATTATATGTTATTTTTGCCGATACATACCCTTTATATAGATATTTTCAAAATATTTAAAACGAAAGAGTAGAAAATAAACAATAGAATAAAATAGAAAGATAAATTATGAAATGCAATTTCCATTGAATATGCAATGCGACATTAAAAGTATGTTGTGCTTGCGTTATTTGTTTTTGTTGATGAACTGTATCTTCTTCTGCATCATGTATTCGTTCATTCATTTACAAACGGTACTGTACAGGGGCCTGAAGTGGGTTTTGCAGTTGTGGAGTGTTTTAAGCACCTTTAGGTAATATATATATATAGCGACTTATTTACTGCATTGGGCGTTTGTCGCAATTCGAACGCCATTGTTTTTTGTTCTGCCATGATTCCTCTTCAATGTCTCTTCTAGCCATGGCTATTTTTATTCCTTTTTCCAGGATTTCCTCGGTCTTCCTTTTTTCCTTCTTCTCTTAGGAATCCATTTCCAAGTTTTGTTGGTAGTCTGTCGTCGGTCATACGTCTCATGTGACCGTGCCAGAATAATTGCTTTCTCTCTATAGTGTCTGTTAGTGCAGTCTCAACATTCATTATTTCTTTAATATCTTCTCTTCTTATATGGTCTTGTAGCGTATATCTACAGCATCTTCGCCAAAAGCAATTTTCTACAGCGTTAATTCGTGATTGCATATTCTTATTTATTGTCCAAACCTCTGAACCGTATATAACAGTACTCTCAACTAGTGTATTAAATAAATGTTTTTTGGTTTTTTTCGTATGTCTGTACACCACAGAAGGGAGTTCAGTTGGCTTGTAATAGCTTTCCCTCTACCGACTTTTTGTAATATATCTGTTTCGTCCTTTCCATCTTCCGTTTATAGTACTCCTAGATATTTATATTCCTTGGTGTTTTTAATTGTCTTCTCTCCTATATCCCGGTCTTGTTTTGTTCCTCAAACCGTCATATATTCAGTTTTTTCCATATTGATTTCCAGACCCCAATTTCTGAATTCCTCCACTAGTTTCCTAACCATATATGCCAAGTCTTCCGCATCCTCAGCCAATACCACCTGGTCGTCCGCAAATAACAGAGTAGTAATATGTTCTTCCCCAATCTGGACTCCCATTTTCTTACATTTCCTAAACCAAAGTTTTAAAGTTGAATTTAAATAAATTTTGAAGAGAGAAGGGGAAAGACAGCATCCTTGCCTCAGACCTTTGTCAACTTGGAAGTATTCTGAATATGTCTTGTCTTAACACAACCAATGTTTCCTTTATAAAATTGTTTTACCGCATTTATGTATTGAGGGTGTATACCATTATCTGATAGTGATTCCCAGTTTATTCACGGGTACGCTGTCATAAGCTTTTTTTTAGGTCCACAAACACTAGATGTAGTTGACTTCCGTATGTACTCTATTGACTTTTCTATTAGTTGTTTTATACAAAACAAGTTGTCAATACATGATCTCCCTGATCTGAAACCGCTTTGTTCTTCCCACTCCTCAAATTGACTTTCAATCCTATCTCGTAAGACCCTTCCATACAGTCTACCCATAGAGGCTATAACACTAAGTCCTCTATAATTTGCGCAATCTTTTCTATTTCCCCTTTTATATATAGAGCTAATGTATGCATGCTTTAATTCACATGGTATGTCCTCTCCTTTCAGACATTTATTGAACATTAAACATTAGTGTTAAATTTTCTAATACTGTTTCTGGGGCAAACTTTAGGAGCTCCACAGGTATACCTCCCGGGCCAGGGGCTTTATTATCTTTCATTCTTAATAATGCTTTCCTTATTTCTCCAGTAGTGAAAGGTTCACATTCCGTCTGAAACGGTTGTGATTCATAATTTATGTTTCTAAATTTATCTCTAGTTTCTGTTAATAATTTCTTATAATACTCTTTCCAAATTTCTTGTCCAATTGGGTCTATCGTCACTCTTTCATTCCTATTAGTTTTTAATGTTCGTACCGTTTTCCGGGCTGCTCTAGACTTTGAGCTTCCTAGTAGTCCATCTATTTCTTGTCATTTCCTCTCCCAGTATTCATTCTTTGCTTTAACTACTTGTTTCTTTAGGTAAATTATTTTCTAAATTTCTATACAGGGTACATCGATGATTACATTCTAAGCTCATCAACCCTGTGGTTCACAGTATTAGTGCCCCTTTTTAAGAAAATATCGAAAAATTTGTTTCCAATATTATTTTAATTGTTTATGTCTTGGTGAGTAATTATTATATGAAACCTATAACATATTTATTAAAATACTTCGTACAATAATTTGGCAATTGCAAGGTGTCAAAACTCTTCCAAAACATGTACATAATGCAAATCATAGTAAAATCTCAGTAATTGTAACCAAATTCGGGAAGTTTCTTTAATAATCATAATCAAGAGTCTCCAGCTTACCTGCCGACGGGGCGCAAAGTCTCATGTTCCGCCCCCTCTGGGCTGTGAGTTAGATGCTTACAGAAAGTGGATGATTTGAGTTGAGATAGAGAAATAGACAACCATCCCTATATATTATAAACATGTGTTTTGCATGCGTCACGTTTTCATCGACACCATCGGGCGCACTTCGTCAACGATCGGCCGTGTTTATAACGCAGTGATAAGAAAATATAATACGAGTGCGTTCTTGGGGGAGCGGTTAAAGAGTCTTACTAGCAATCGGATTCCGCCAGAGAGCGCAGGTTTGTATCCCATCGACTACGATGCTTTCTTCCTTTGCGAAGTAATGTACTTAACATTGTTTATCTTTACTGTTTCAGTATATATTTTTATATATTTTTTACATCATTTTGAACACTCTTGCGGTGCCGCTTTCTTTATTAAAGACGTTAAAACATTTTCTTCTACAATTCCATTTTAAAAACGTCATAACTATTTTAATTAGAGTAAGGCCACCTATAAGTGGGCTCAAAAGGTAGTCTTTACAGAGGGTTATCTACATGTACAAACTTTGACAGATGCTTGTTGATGATCTTTAATTAAAAAATTCTATTTAAACCTATGTTGTTAAACGCTTCCTTGAGGTAATTAACCTACTTGAAGTTCAAAATCGGGAAAAACCATTTGATGCTTAAATCAAATAAAAATATTTGCATTCCTTACAAAAAAAGTACAAAAACAAAACTATAAACACAAACAAGTGTAATTGTAATACAAAACCAACGATAAAATGTATTCAGCTTAAAGCAGATAGTTGAAATGTTCACCCTGCGCTCGAATAGTGTTGCTGCTTGTCTCCCGATACCATTACACAATCTACACAGTGTTTAATATTGGGTATAACTTGTATATAGGTTGGTTGGTACAACTGGTAGAAATGTTAGTGGTGTAACCAAATAGTTTTATATACGAAGGTGATTTGTGATGTTTTCTAACCTAAACGCATTTGGGAAAGATGGCAGAAGTGACGTGCGAAACTTAACAACAAAAAAATCCCCAAATTTCAGTTAAAGTTACAGTATATATTGAACGCAGTGTATATACGAAAACAAAATCAGCGTACTCTTCTGTTGTGAAATTATGATTTAAAAGTGTCGTAATGCGAAAAAACTGTCAACGGGCTGATGAGCATTTTCTTTCAGATCATTGCTGCTGGGGTTTTTAATTCCAATTTTTCTTTAATTTATAAATTAACCATCAACAGGTTTTTCCCAGTGTGAACTTTATGTAGCTATATTGTCTTAAGGAAGCGCTTAACTACACAAGTTCAGATACATTTTTTTACTTAACATATCATCTGCTGAAGTTTGTCCCCGACCTTGTAGATCAACCTGTATATAAGCGTATATTGTGCCTGTATCGCTGTCTGCGTCTCTTCTGTGCGTGCACTCTTTGACCATGTGAACAAAGTAGTTGGTGTATAAGGCATCAGATACTTCCGTATGCCTAGACCTTGTCGATAAAAAGGCCTCGGTGGGTTAGCGGTGTCTGCCGCTGCAGTCGAGGCCACAGCGAAATACGGAGCGTGAGGGAGAGAGTTTGACTAATAGCTCGGGCGTTCCGGTTTCGCTTAATTAAGTTTAGTCTAAGTGACGCCCGCGCTCTCTGAAATAATTCTGGAACTCTAAATTTTGAATTTAAAAATGAGTATGTAACCAAGGCCTAGCTGCCGCCCCCTAAGCCCTGCCCACCCCTAAGCCCTGCCGCCCGAGTGCCGTGCACTCCTTGCATCACCGTTTAAGACGCCCCTGATCATCAGAATCCACATCACGCAGCCTCTCGTGTCCACTGCTGGACACAGGCTTCGTGTGGCTGTGACTCTTGCATCCACGTTTGTGCATCTAGTGGGCGCCACACAAGTATTCCCTCGGATCACCTCCTATCCGACATTCTAGCAACATGACCAGCCCAGTTCTACTTCAGATATGTAGTGCACTCTACGCATTTGACGTATTTGATCATTTGGGACCTATTGATTGATCTCTGTGTCAGTGTGAGAGTCTCCGCAAATTAGGCCATGACTTGCAATAGACACTGATTGTAAGCTTTTCGCTTAAGGCATATTGGAATCTCGAATCTTCTAGTTTACCAAATGCAGCCCATGTAATCCATATTCTTCTACCAGTTTCACATGTCTGGTTACACTTGCATATGCGTATGCCATGGCCAAATGCATCTACAATGTTGTTGCAAAATTTTGTATACCTTTCACTTGTATGAAGTGGCTTGAATAAAAATTGGTAATTACTTGTGTTTTGCGCTTTACGCGTATGGTGCCACTTTTGTTACAATAATATTAAACAAAGCGTAACATTAATGAAGATACCCGATAGCAGCCTAGTAACGTGATTTGTAACTCAAACCATTATCGCGAGGGGTCGTGAGCATCAAGACGGACTATTCAGCTCACAAACTAGTGCAAACAGTGATGACTTCATTACTAAGCGCGCCAGGTGCAATAACTTACCTATGTAAACTCCGTAGAACCACGTGGAGCGACCCAGATATAACGAAAATAGGTCAAGAAGTGTAAGGAGAAAACAAGGAAAAAACGACAGGACTGATAATAATCATCACAGGGCAGCAGCCCACGTGGAAGCAATTGCGAAAAACAGCTTACCTCGCTCAAGCGACCTCTGGTTATTTCGCTTCGTAGGGGAAAACTATCATATCCCGGAAGCATATACGTAATCTGCAGACGCATAAGGTATTATGACAACTGTTCGGCTACAATCGGTAATTGATTAATATGGAGCCAATGAACGTTTATGTAAAGTGCAGACACAGAGGAGCATTAGACGTCTGCAGTGTACTCAGTGGTTTCGCTTTGACATGCTATATCTTGTTTTCCGCGTAGTCGAGTTGTTAGTTGGTGAAAACACTATTTAAAGTGCCGGCTAAAATTACTATAAATTGCTTAAATATGGAAAGTATACTCCCAGAAGGCTACCAGTAAAAATTTGTAAACGAGACAACTGTTAGATTAAATATAACTAATAAGAAGTAGTTGAGGTTAGCTTCGCATGTTTATATTTCAACCAACCAAAGTTTACAGACCGAAAAAATGCCGGTAGATATACAAATACAACCTGTATCTAACCAAATTTAGCGCTTACAAAATGTAATTTTTCGAAAACAGTAAAAAAAGGTGACATTTTCATTTTGTTTTCAATGTATGAAGCGATTCATTTTCGTACACACAATACAGACACACACAACAGGAAGCAAAATAATTTTACGTTCTAAAACGTCCAGTTGTTGAAGTCCGAAGTCCCTTTCGACCAAATTTTGAGTTACAAGGATCACTATGCAAAAAATAACGTGAACAACACATATGAAAGCAACTTCTTTTACTAATTTGCAAATTCGCGAAAAACAGTATGACTTTCATAACTAGTTGTACAATACACTATTGGGTTCTAAATACAAAAATAACTATTTATTGAACCACTGTCCTAAGTGAATTATTTTTAACATCGATGTTAAGAGTTAGTCCAAGAAGCGTGCATTCTTACATGAGAGTGCAGAAAGTAAGTACTTTCTGCACTGTCGTAGGAGTAGCATATTATTATACTAGTTTAATAAGAGGGCCCATTGTAGCACGAGTGGGTTTGGGGCAAGAGGTGAGTAATGAGGAGTGCTCCAATGGAACGAGAGCTGCAATAATTTTGTTTCTATTTTGCGTTTAGAATAACTCCATTCTAGCAACCAAATGACGTCATTTAAGTGTTAGAATAAGTCGCTATAGAATGACGTCATTCGGGTGCTAGAATTGAGTTACTCTAAATGCAAAATAGAAAACATTTTTATTTTTAATTTATAAAATGGTATAAAGCGGCACAATAGAAAAAATAGTATAAAACACTCGTTGCAGAAGGTCCTTCAAGCACTCATTTGTTCCTCAACTCGCAGCTATGCCGCTCGTTTCGGAATTTCAAATTCGTGCTTGAATAGATGCCTTCTGCAACTTGTATTTTAATATACTATTATTAAACGAGGATAATACACGAATGTTATTTACTTTCCACAAAAATAATCGAAAACTTTTAATTATGACATTTCATAAATATGACAATCTGTCAGTTGGCTGAAACAAGGTAGGCCGTTTCAATGTTTTTGATATGAAAATAACAATACAAAAACTGTGCTTTGATATACTCCATTATCGAACTGTTTTCGATGTTATAATAACCACATTGTGACATTACTATACGTAAATAGTATATTTGTCGCCAAAAGATAAAAGTATAGTTTCTTTTCGGGGGATGAATATTTGACCACGAGCAGTGTCATAGTAATTTTACGAACGAAAAATTTTATCGGAAGAAGTAAATGTTATTTTTTCCGCAAATATAAAAATAATGAAATTTACATTATGTATTGCAAAAACTACAAATGAATTTAGAATCTGACCGTTTTATTTATTCATTTCCATAGCAACGCGCACTTTCTTCTGTAGAGTGAAATAAAGAGCTACTTTATAAACGCAAAACTATCTAATAAAGCACTATTTTATAACTCAGTCTAACATAATGTAATTTTTACCCTCGTAAAACTACCACTCTGGCAAAAAAATCACTTTTTGTACAACTGTCATTAAAAACGAGATTTCTGTTCCAGGTAACTACACTTATATACGTCAAAATTAAATATTATGGGAGAGCACCTTAAAAGTAAACACTTTTAACATGTGTTAAAAATACTACTTTGTAAACTAATATTTGTCAGGTAACTAATGAAAATCAATAATTTTCAGTTGTTGGACAGCTCGTTATTTAAAAAAAAATAGTAAGGCTTTCTGTATTCTAATCAAATGTCAAAACTAACATGATTATTTTGAAAAATGTCTACCACGATTTGCTATATTATACTCAAATTAATAAAAGTTACATTTACTGCCGGTCTTATAAAGGCCACTAATCTGACGTTAACTTTAATTTGCTGTTAAAATATACAAAAGCGCATCAAAACGTCAGTGCTTATGACATTTTATTCATTAGTAAACCAATTTTGATGCGCTTTTGTTTACTTTAACAGCGAATTAAAGTTAACGTCAGATTAGTGGCCTTTATAAGACTGGCTGTTAGTCCATAAAAATAATTTTGCTGATTTTTAGTGACAGTTGTACAATAGTATATTGTACAACTAATTATAAAAATCATACTTTTTCACGAATTTGCAAGTCCGAATGTATCAAGCAAATAAGTAAAAAAAGTTGCCTTCATACGTGTTGTACACATTTTTTTTTTTTTGCATAGTGATCTCTGGTAACTCGAAATTTGGCCGAAAAGCAGTCATATTACAAACATGCAGTAACGCGAGAAAATTCTTATTTCAAAGTTAAATAATAGAATCTAATTAGACCTGACCAAAGCTTCGTTTAATCGGAATGAACCGAACATTTCAAGAAAACACACAATAATAATAATAGTCTCTATTTATCTACTCAAGATACAATAAATAAGAAAAGATAGTGGTCACGGTGCTTGCGTAAAGTGCAGACGTATTAGAATTCAACACGTCTGCAGTTTACTTCTGTTTTGATTGGTTGTACGACTTCGGAAAAAACGATGTGATGGGTTATACCTTATGTGTCTGCAGATTACGTATATGCATCCCGGAATGACCTGGTAACTCTGGTGCTCTCATATAGGACCAAGACTATCTTTATGACGACAGCTAGTAAAATCCGCCCACGGCGAAACACTCAACGAAGTTTCGTACGAACAGGTCGTAGAGTTTTCGAGTATTGAAGCCAAAATCTTATCGATTATCAATTCAAAGTCTGCTATACTACGTTTGAGGCTGAAAACGCACATTAGCGCTTGAGATAGTTGCATCTGCGACAAGCTGAGCGAAAAATGCACTCCGACCGATTTCGGATCGTGACACTTGTGTCGTTGATGGATAAATTTTTAACCTAATCTTACCTGGTACTGGTGTGGGTTCCGTTACTATTTTTCTTTGGTTCGTCTATGCCATCTAATAGTAGTACAATATTATCAGCAAATTGTAGGCGGTTAAGTTGTTCGCGATCTAGGTACTTATGTTATCGCAGTTTAGTTGCTTCAGCATACATTGTAAGACATTCTAAACTCGTGGAAAATTTGGCAGAAGTAGTGTCTTATTTGTATATGACAACTTAAGGGTAAGTATTACTTGAATAGTAGAAAAATTTCACTCTCACTGCTTCTGTTATGCTTTATCAAAAACATGCCATTAGGAATTTGAAAAACGTACAGATATCTATTTATTAGTGGGCGCTAATGTTGCATTACATTCTCACACTGGTACCTACATCAAAAGACTAATTAAAATAAAAATTTAGGCAATTATTTTTATTTCTGACTGGTTAAGTGACAGTGCAGCTTGATGCCAATTCATCATGCCGAAGTTGGGCTGTTTTAAAGTAGTTTTTAATATGTTGTACTATACCAAAATAGAAGGACTATTATTATTATTATTAGAGTCTTAGGCAATAACGCAGTTATAAATAAGTAGTGCTACTAAGTAACTCTGTTTATAAACATTTATACTAGTGACTAAAAAATACTTTTCAGCTCTTTCACTAGTGAATGAAGTTCTCTAGCCAGTCAGAATATTGTTTAAGTATAAAATAATATTTGACCATATATAGAATGTGTTAAGTCCACCTCTCATCTGTCTCTATCTTTTTTCCAACGGAGAATTGTACTTATATATTCACATAGGTTAAAATCATAAAATATACTTCTAAACACATTTGTAACTCAGGAGATATTCAAAAGCGTCATAATATGCTAATGTGAAATATGGAGAAAATTAAGTGAAACATCTCTTAATAGAGAAAAGAATAAAACATTGAAGATCTGGTGAAATTGGAATTAAATAAAAACAACTTTCCTGGAATTGCTGTATACAGACTAAGGAAGAACAACGCTCTACGGGAAAGGCGCGAATTAAATATTTTAAGAAAAATAAAGGCGTGGACGACGAATGAAGCAAGTCGTTTGGTAGTTCCTGCGTCGGGACAGTAAATTCAAATGAATCGTCTCGTACGCCTTACTATTTTTATAAATTCTGTGCCCTGTTTGTTTATCTAGCTAGCTTATAGAACTCTTACTTTGGTTCAAGCTGTGGACATATCCTGTATCAGGCTACTTTATAATACTCAGGGCCTGAAAACTGAAAAGTAGCCTTCAGAGTAGATTACGTCATCACCTCTTGTAACGTGCGATGCTTAGCAGTTTCCAACGAAAGATGCAGGGGAATTACCTGGCTGTTAGCTCTGGTGCCACTATGGCGGCTGACGTCACGTAACAAAATAGACGCAGCGAAACTACTTGACTGCTTTTAAATTCGCGTAGTTGCTATGTATACAGTTAATAGAACACTTACTTGAAGTGTAATCACGGATTTGTGGTACCCACAAGCACTCATAGGCAGAAAAGTATTTATTGTATATCATCCAGCTGCTTCTTGTTTATTTCACCACAGGCTACGTTCATTTCCAGTCATCCACAAATGTTCGCTTTTGGGCTGGTCATGATAGCGATAGCCGCTTAAGTTGAAGTTCCCCGCGAATACCTCTGAATTCTCGTTTATTGCTGCACACGCTGAACAGGACCTTCATGCTTTTGGAGCAATTGGAATAGAGTTTGACCATTTTCTCGTCATTACTATATAGATAATGTTGGATTCAATGCTGTTTCCAATATTTCCAATAACTTCAGATCATTTAAACTGCTATTACTTACAACATAAGTAATTTTTTATTAGGGGACTTGGTACATCAGTGGTTTGTGCCGCTGCAGCGGAGGTCACATGGGAGATTCGGGCGCGAGTTCACCTCTTGAACCGGGAGTTTTGGTTTCGCTTAGTTCAGGTTTAATTTAAGTGTCGCCAGCACGCCCTGCGGTAATGCGGTTCCAGGAGTACTGCAGAACTAAGTTCAAAATCATTTACCCACGCCATTTAGGTACTTAGCAGTTATATTTACATAGTAGTTACAATGTATTGAACCACATTTGTTCAGTGGTAATTTGTGGTATTGAAGGTAAATACTTAAATAGTTAAAATCACATTGAAATAGTTCATAGTTCGCTCTGTACCATTTTAAGGTCGATATTTCATTACTATGAAACCAAAACAAGTTATAACGCAATGGCCTTAAATGAGAACCTTGGGGAACCCACATCTAACTTGTATTATCTATCCCCCTTAATGTATTTAATTTCGAGTGGCCTTTGCTTCATCTACTCGATTAATTAGATGTCAGTATATATTTGGAACGATAGACCGAGGGTAATTTAAGTTCCCTGGAATGGAGGAGAATAAAACATCATTATACTTTGGTTAGCATGTTGTTATTAGGTTTTCGAGAATAGGCAAGGGAATTTTTCTGATTTGCCGTTATTAGTTGATATTAAACGAAAATATTTTTGGATATCAGCAATAGCTGTCCCTCATGGCTTTATTAAATATTGATTCTCATATAAGACTTCTAAGAGCACACGCAGCTGAGACGAGCTGTTCTGTAAAGGGGATGGTTTCATTAAGTTGCGTTTTACATTTTCCATGCTTGAGACAATTCCACTTATCGTGGGATGTGTCATTTGAAATATATAGACGTTTGCTAGCAATTGGTTTCAACAACGCGGCGTCTGATTTAGAATAGGATTCAGTGTCTTGGCGTATGTGGAACGTTTCCAATCTGACGCTGTCTAACAGCAGAACGCGTATGCGGATTAGTGCCCCATTTTTGCAATCGACTATTTCCTGTTAAAACTTTAGCCGTTGTTTTAGTGGAATGCTTTTTGGGAGAATAAAATCCGATCAACAGCCATCCCTCAGTAAGTTAAATTTGTAATCTTATAGGTTACTATTTAGGTTCATGCAATTGGTTAAAGCAATGAGGTGGATGAGACCATTTTGTGATTGTAGGGTAAGGTTAACATCTAAAAATGGTATCTAAATATTCGCAGCTGCTATCTATATTTTTATAATCTTTTTACCAAGCAGTTTCTCACGATAGAGTACGATGTAACTGATTCGTTGCCGATGTATATCTCCGAATATTGGTCACCAATTATCATCTTAGCATGGCAATCTTTAAACTGACAAATATTAATTCTTCTTTTCCTTTAATTTTTCCTGGAAGTTCGAATAAATATTCTAGCAGTAAAATAATAATAAATTATACTTTCCAAAAGTATTGTGATGCCCAAGAACATCCATGATATGGCGCAACTGATGTTTCTTGATAACGGGCAACTCACGTTTTTTTTTCAAGACGAGTTCTCCAAAAGTTGATACTCGGTCACAAGTACATCGTACTGTTTTATTTTCTATAATTCTGAAAGCGTTAGGATCACTTAGGAACGATTCTTTGATAATATATCCAGTTAGATACCAGCAACTCATATATTAAATGCTTTATTAAAGTGGATAACATTTGCAGTTTTCACGCTCTTATCTCAGTTAACCGATAATCGCTTAAAGAATCATCAAAGCAAACAAAAGCCGATAGCTAAATTACATGATAGCGAAGCTTGCGATGCCTCTAATTTTCAGAAGTGGGATAGCATGTTCTTTGAGTATAAATACTCAATAGATACTAAATGCCATTTACATTAATGACTTCGTATAAGGAGAAAGGTCAACTTGTAATTAGTGTTAGTTGTAAGTAAATATCGGCATTTATTTAACTAAAATACAAATTTTACGTACATTGCTCCATATGTATAGGCGATTTCAAAGTTGTAGTACAGCTATTTCGCGATTTTCTATTACCGTGCTCTAAAATTTAATAGCTGAGTGGGTAATAAAGGTACAAGCACCGTATAATAACGGCTTTAATTAAACGTTAATTGAAAAGTAACTTTTCTGCTTAGGTAAGTCGTTGGTGCCAGTGAAATTGGTTATTTTATGCTCCAAGTGCACGCCACACAACAACAATTTCGCAGGTCGGCTTGACGTCATAAGTTAGTCAAGCATATTTCTAGTTCTTCCCATTGTTGTAAACTGACACCGCTGGTGAAATATATCGTTTTATATTTATAAAAAATCTTATTATTTGAAACGGTCTTTCATATTCTTTTTGAACTTTTTCATGTAATTATAGCGAAATTCCAATTTACTATTGCAGAAAAAGCCTTAAGTTATTATAAATATTAGCAGTAAGTGTTTTACGATTTTAGAATAATTTTACATAACTTCCGGACATATCTTTGAGAAATCCGAACTATTGATATTAAAAACTTTTCTTTGGTGCAGTTATTTGAAAACCACTGAAGTTTCTTCACTTCTGAGTTTTCAGTTTATTTCACTCGCTATCGATGATTTGTATTTGCCTTGCCTTCTGAGAGTGATACAAATTGTAAATAATATTTGTACGTTGTTTTTTTGTGCTAAAGACCTTAATCAGTGTAAAAGATCCCGCGTCTTTAATGTTTTCAAGCTGAAGCCATACAAAGATTTTTAAGTTTTGAAAAAGTGTTATCTTCATGATTAACTAAGATACTTATACCATTTGCTTCGTTTAAGAAGTCTTCTGTTTCAAAATTTCTTTTAATACTGAAGTTGTTAGATTATGTCTTATTGTTGCTTGTAATGGAAACTTCTTATTGTTGCTTGTAATGGAAGCTATTAAACTAATAAAAAAAATTATATCAATAATTTTCTTCACTGATATTGTCGTTCTCAACATTGAATAAAGCCCCCCAAACGTAGAGCCTAAAGGCAGATAACAAGCATACAATTTAGCATTTTGTAGGCACCATTCCTGAAAATCATATGTTACGAGTATTGTAAACTTTTCGGGCCGAAAAGTAATTCTTTACAGCACAAGTCCTGAAAATTGACGTTGTGATCGGTTTGAAATATTTACTGACTATGTATAATTCTTGTTTGTTATCGTAATGTTTTAATATTTAGGTAAAACTAAGAAGAAATAAGCCCTTTACAGGACTTGTAGACTTTCAGGTGTCGGCTTGAAATGTGCCTACGCGTCCTGTAATGATGCTCTTTCCGAACTTCTTAAGTAAATTACAATTAATGCAACGACTGTAGTTGCTTTTTCCGACCTGTATAGAAAAAAACCTGGTATGTAACACGTAGTAAGTGTGTGTCTTTTGATTGGTGAGTAGCCTGTACTTAAAAATCATTTGTTCTTTCTTATTGCAGAAATAGCTATTAAGTAACAGAGTTCTTTACTTATATTCAACAGTTTAGGATTTTAAGAAACTCGAGTTTGGTTTTTAATTAACCAAATATTAGAAATATTTATAAAAATCAGACATTACAAACCATGTAACAACCTAACTTTTCAAACACGGCCGAATTGGAGCGGTTCAAGTCACTGGAAGAAACATATATACCTTACTAACTTTAAACCTATATAGGATCATTCATAACGATACTACTAACATTACAATTTAGAAACCCTTCTTTGTTGTGTATTACCTTACATGTTATATGACTTTTTTTATAAGTTTCTCTGTATACTGACTATTCAACATTCCCGCTTGTCGTTGTCTGGTGATTTTTGAGCTGTTTAGTTGCCATCCAGAAATTAGTCATAGATACATGAAGATATAAATGTTTGTAATGTGTTTTTAACTTTTTTGCACTCCCGGGACTAAACGACCTTCTTCAGGCGTCATTCTGAAGGACCAAAGTGCCACTTTTAATCCCAGAGAGATTACATTTTTATTTAATCCCTCAGGGATTAAAAGTGCCACTTTGATCCTTCAAAATGACATTATTTACAACATTACCTTAGTTACTCGTCTACATTTCCAAAGCCATCCATTTTACCGAATCAAACGTATAACATTTAAAACCACCACAATCAGATTTATTTCATGATTTTTGATCCGGCAGTGCAAAAAATAAACGTATATACCTGGGGAACAAAGTTCCTTTGATCCCTTGAGTGATTATTCACTCCTGGGATAAAATGATGCACTTTTGTCCCTTGGTATATAATATACTATTAACTTAATGTACCTTGCCCACAAAATGTCAGATTGTGACTAGTCTAAATAGAATTGGGCCGGTTGTTGGTTCAGAATTAACGTTTTTTTGACAATAACTACTAAATGCCCTATAAGCGCCATTAACCATTTGTTGAAGAACCTTAGGGGAAGAAGCAATTAAGATTAAGAGGTATCGTAGCATACATAATAAATTCCTTCTTGTAATCGCTGGGTAAAGCGTTTACGAACTATATGAATATGACTACACCCAACACTGACACCTAAGAAACTCCAAAGGTATGACGTGTTCCTTAGATAGGGTTTAATTGGTTTCGACTACAAGGGACCGACCAGTAACAAAGTACATTAACCAATTAAGTGCTACTCTACGTATTCTTAGACTAGCTAACTTATCAGACATGAATGAGGGACGTAAACAGTCAAACGCACGCGTTAAATAAAAAAATTTGTTATTGCATGGCTTCCTTTGTCAAGGTTTTCGAGAACATATTGTATAAATTTAACATTCCCAGTTTGTATTGAGCGGTTTTTTACAAAAACCGTGTCAGTTATCAACCACCAGTTTGTTTTCATCAAAGTAGTCCATTAGTTTTGAAAAGCATCTAGCTTGCTGAGCGGTAGATGCAAATGGCGGAAGTTAAAGAACGGTAGAGGCGTTACCCTCGACTAACAGGTGATTGGTCGAACAGCTATTTATTTGATGTTTGTAATATTTACAAATAATTAATATGCAAACTTAGACCTAGCAAAATATTATACAGTAAAATAGATTATGAACTAAACTGGAGTAAGACCGCGGGCGCAGCCGGGACCGGAATAGTAGGCGGTGTGAGCGCCTCGTGGTGAAGAAGGCGGCGGTGCGGGCCCCTCGTGATAAAAAAAGCGGTGGTGCAGGCCCCTCGTAATAAAGAAGGCGGCGGTGCGGGCTTCTGGCGGAGAAGAAGGCGGCATGTTGGCTCCTGGTGGTGAGGAAGGCGGCACTCGGGATTCTCATGTTGGAGAAGGCGGCGGTGCGGGCTGCTTGAGGTGAAGAAGCCGCCGTGCGGGCTCATTGTGGCGAAAAAGGCGGCATGTCAGCTTTTCAGAGTGAAGAAGGAGTCGTGCGGGCTTCCGGTATTGCAGAAGGTGGCGTGGGGGCTCTTTGTGATGAAGAAGGCGGCCTGTGGGCTCCTTGTGGTAAAGAAGGCGGCGTGCGGACCCTCGGGGGTGAAGAAGGCGGCGTGCGGGCTCCTTGTGATAAAAAAGGTGGCTTGCCGGTTTGGCTTGATGCTGGTCCTAAGCGGTTGGATTGGGTGGACTGTCCTGACTGCTAAGTCCTATGGAGTTGGATGGTCGGAACTGCTAAGTCCTAAAGAGCTGTATAGTCAGAACTGCTACGTCCTGAAGAGTTGAATGGTTCTAGTCCTGAAGAAAGCTGCAGGCGGTCTCTATTGACTAGCAGCTGAATTTCAATTAAGCCCGACACGTGTCAGGTATAACGGTAAATCAGGACTCGCATTTGCAGAACCCTCCAATATTATTATGAAAATGCGGATTATGTCGCTATTTATTTAGGAAATTGACTAAATTCTGAAAATAACATTACAACTTTAAAGCTTTTATGCAAATACTATGGGGGCTAATTTAGATATAAATTCGGAACGTACCTCCTCATTAACTTGACGATTCGATGGTCTGAGAATTTGGTGGAATTTGTCTTCTTTGGGCTAGTATGAAAATTTCCTGGTCTGAATCAGGTGCTTTATTGCTCTTAAGATGACTAATTGTCATATCCACCTCTTCTGTTGTCATATCGAGACTAGAACGGCCAGCTAATACGAGATTAATTTGATCTTCCTTTTTCCATCTAAGAAGTTTCTTGTCCCTTTCAGTGATCTCGCTCTTGTCAGAGCCCGGGTGTGTTATTATTCTGTTTATTAAAGTCGCCTAGGATTATATTGATTTTTACTGTCCGTGTGTGTTTTAGGGCAGTTTCCAATTGTTTGTAAGGATTATATTTCGTGTGCTAAACTTTCCAACGTTGGGGCATATATTTGTAGTATCTTTAAGTTTATTGGCTTTGCGTAAAGCCATTAACCCACAACCTTGTCTACAATGAGTAAATATGGTCTTACTTCGTTATTTGTTTCTTCGACAACTATTATAGCTATGCCTTTTCTTCGTGGAACAGTTGCCTCTACAGTGGTAGATTCAGTGTCTGTCTATAGCATATTGCCCTGAGTTTGTTCATCTTACCTCGCTGTACCCTAGTAGGTACTCTATTTTAATGTGTCAACTGTGACTATTCATTCACATTTTTCATATACGAGTATGTTTCAAACCTTTTGCTCGAAAACGTTGCATTTAATGTCATTCTTCAACTTTTACCGTTCACTCCGCGATTATATTTCTTGTTATTAATTTATTTGCAATGAGTCGTGGCCATGTATCAAAAGATGATTTGAGTGAGTTGCATCTATCCTCGACTTAATTACTAGAAGTTATACATTTAAATAAATATTCCTCACGCATAGTAAATATCAGTAAATACAAGAAACCTTGGGCAGCGTTAAAAAGCGTGAAATTACTAAACGACACTGTAAGTGAGTTTATAAAAGAAATTACTTTTTCTCTAGATTGGTTCGGAAACATATAAACATTAAATACATTTACCAGAACATTTTGTCACTTGGCATCTAGAAAACTGTAGAATGAAAAGTGAAAGGACTTTGAAAAACTAATTTTTATTGTCTACAAAAGGGATTCAACACTTGTAGTTTGGGTTAAGTAAATGAATAGAAATTTTGTCTTTGTTTTAAATACTTTTACCTGTATATTGTGTGCGGTTAGACATTTAAAAACAATGTTTTAAATCGATTAGTTTCTGTAGTGAAGTATCTTCATGTTACTTAAAAGAGAGGTATAAAGCTGTAGAATATACTTTTTCTGTTTTTCTAAATATCATTTTTCTGTGGGTTTATTCTCTAATATAGTTTGTTTATCTGTCGCTTTGTTCCATAAGCCATATAATAAAAATAGTAAGTGGGGCCATGAAAGGGCATGGTTTTTATACTATTTCTAGAAACCCGTTGTTTTTACTTAATACTGACTTAACTTACTGCAGAATTTAAATAAAATTAAAATTCCCGAACAATGAAATTACGGTTACTTGAGCAGTTCTACTACGAGTTTCCCCACCCGCATGTGACCCGCACCGAACGCTTCATTGCCTATGCACAATCAGGCAACCCGAGACTGTGCTTGAACCAGCCTTCAAGGTGCGTTAGTATGTGCATACGTATCTCCTTGAAATGGTTTCTAAGCAGCTAAATAATATCAAGCACGAGACCGTAATACATTCCTGGCAGTCGTTAAAGTGGTACCGAGGCACACGTGAAATTGCTCGTGACTCGTATAATGGCGTTACCTGTAATAATTATGACGACAATTGGATACCTGTTTTCTTTCTGTTACGTATCAAAGCGGAAAGTTTAGCTGCTGTACTTAAGTCGTTAGACGAGTGAGACGTCAGAAGGAGCTTAAGTGCCTGCTAGTAAAAAAAAGTTTTGTATTGTAAATCTCATTGTGTTTATTAATAACGCTGCCTGCTATTAAAAAAGTCAAAATAAATGAAAGATCTGTTAGATTAAATAAAAAATCTTCACATATTGTAAATGCTGCAAATTTGATGTCTTCACCACATATAAAACCCAACTATTAAGATATTAAAAGTTGGGACCAGTCTCCCTTTTTATTATAGTTAGTTCAGAACTTGGGACTTGATTCACACAGAATTTCAATTATTCTAAACAGAAAGTGACAATTTAACCACTTCTGGTAATATCGGTGGGCAGCTTGACGAAGCAGTACCTAAGGTCTTGAGCAAGTAGCTGTACAACCTGTAAAAACAAGAAGATTTAGGATAACTACGATAACTGCGAGAGTGAGGTTAGGATAAGCTGTTGAATAAAATTTTATGAAATGAAAAGGAATAAGCACTTGAAACAAGCCCAGCCAGCCAGTTATACAGCGTTGCAGACAGAAATAGCCAAGAAATTATGTGAACTTAAAGATTTATTGTCAGCCAGAAGAAAAAGGAGGTGTATGTGAAAAATAGAAACAGCACCTATTTAGGAACAAGAAAGAAGATGTACATCTGGGATTTGGGGTCCTAAAGCTATAAAATAATTTAATTATATTATTTAGAAACAGTGTTAAAATTAAATGAGTAGAGTCCAAGGTATGTCAAAAGAAACCTAACTAGACTGTAATTAGTAAATATAACGTTGTTTCTATGGAAAAGTACAGTTTAAGATGTATAAAAAGAAATTCAAAATTTGTGATTATCAAAAATTATTAATTAATATGTAAAATTTAGTTTAACTATGGGGTTGCTATATAAAATTAATGTAACTAGGTATCGCCTAGCAAATGTGTATGAAATACTTGAGTTATATAAACGTTACTCAAATTAAATTGTTAAAATAGTAAACGAGATAATGTAGTGTTATGACATGAAAGAATATTTCATTTTAATTGATCTACAGGCCGTAAAGGCCGAGGGGATAGTCCAAATACTATTATTCACTAATTAAATAATTCATAATATAAACTTTCGTTAGTATTTATTTACAATTCCCTTCCGTTCTTCTCAATTCGTTCTCTGATCGCCTAATTTCCAACTCCAATGGTTTTCAATCATTTTGTGCCTGCTCCAGCCATCTTTTCCGTGGCCATTGTGTTCTTCTTTTCTCTATTGGTTTTCTATACTGCACGATCGTTGGCATTCTCTCCTCTTGCATATTTTTACTTGGCCTAACCACTTAATTTTCTGTGATTTACTGTATATGGATAAACTAGGTTCCTTATATAATTCTTCTATTTCTTTGTTCGTTTTTCTTTTCAAGCCTTCTTCTGTTCCTGCCCCACCATAGATAGCTCTCAGTATTTTTCTCTCCTATCTGTCAAATATTTCAGATTGTTTCAATACCAACGTTGCGCACGTATAAGCGTTGGTCTTAGAAGTGACCTGCATATCCTTATTTTAGTATTTCTTGACACCAATTTTGATTTCAGTGGTGACCTCAAAGCTGCATATTTTTTATTTCCTTTTAGAATTCTTGCTATTATTTCCTGATCTGCACGACCGTTTTCTTCGACTTGCATCTCTAGATACAAACTTATTTACCTTTTCAAAAGTGTACATGTTGTCCCCACTGCTCATTATTTTTAGCTCACCCTTTGCTATCTTGTTTGTATTTCCCATTACCATATATTTTCTCGTTCTCTCATTTATTTTCAAACCTACTTCTTTTGCCTTTTCCTCCATCTTTTTGAATATTCTTACTAATTCTTTTTCTGATTTTGCTACTAAGACCAGATCGTCGCAAAGTCCATACGAGTACATAGGTGCTTATTGCTGAAGATCGTTCCTTCACTTTTGATCCCGCTATTTCTGGCAATTCCTTCAAGTGTTAAGTTGAATAATACGGTAGATATAGGGTTCCTTTGCCTAAGCCCTTTCTGTATCTCGAATTCTTCTGACTTATGCCCCTCCTATATCACCGCGCTCCTCGTTTTTCCATCGTCATTCTTATCAGCTTTTTCAATTTACTTCGTATTCCCAAACTATTCATCGCTTTGTACAGTTCGGTTCTTTCTGCCCTGTCGCATGCCTGCTTAAAATCAATAGACCGTACAAACAGGCCTACTTCGTATTCATAACAGGTAGTTTGTATTTCTTTTAGGGCGACTGTTTGCTCTCTTACTGATCTGTTACATCTAAACCCAGTCTGATTCTTTAGGCATTTCTTCTTTTTCCGGTATTGTTTTAATAAGTTTGTATACCTTTTACTTTAGTGCTTCGCCTCCCTCTTTCAACATTTCTGCTGGTATACTCCTTTCTCTTAGGCTTCTATATTTTTTAATCTTTTTATTATTTTCTCTATTGCTTCTTTTGTTGGTTGTTCTATTCCCGTTTTATCTTGAATTTATATATTTACCCATTCCTGTTCCTCCTGCATATTGTCTTTGAGAAGCTCCTTAAAGTACTATTTCTATATTCCCACTATTTCCCCCCTTTTTTATCACTTCTTGATAGAATGATTTTATTGCTTTGTTTTAATTTTTTTCTTGTATTTCCCTCAATTTATTTCCATTGTATTGGCTTTTCTTATTTTACAAATTTTCTTGTTTTCTTATACTTTTAGATATTCTCTTAGCTATTTTTTACTATTTTATTTTCTCTTTTCTTTTCTAAATTTTCAAAATTTACTTTGCACTTCTTATCAAACCATTACTTTGTTTTCTCTTTCTTGATTTTTTGGGGTATAGCTAATGCATTTGTTTCAGCCATTATTTTTTTGGTATTTTCCCATATTTGGTTGTTGATGATATCTGGTTTTTGCTATTTAGTGATTAATTAGGCACATGCCCAAACGAATTTGATTGAAATTGTGCTGGAAGAATAATGCTCCATATGATTGACTATATTTACCAATAGCCTTTACTTCATCGACAAGTATTAGTCGAAAGAGCAGTAGTTTTCGACAGCGATCTTGTCACACGACTGCATGTACTGATATCACACGAGTAGCACAGCGGCACACATTCACTCGCTCATATAATACTGGACTTAAAAACGACGAAAAAACGATTGTTCCCAAAATGCGACTTACACAAAGCCCACGATTCATATTATATCTTGGACCTAAATTATATAGTATTCGTCCCCCTTCCTTTAAAACTATAAATAACTGTAGATTAAATGCCAAGAAGTTGTAGAAATTCTTAAGATTAAACAACATGGCCGTATAAAAATTTCCTAATCCATACTTATTAATACACTATATTCACATTCATACTCGTATTGGTTACGTATGTGTATTCTGAACAGCACAATATTCTTAAATTACCTATAATTTAAATTATAACAAAATAAATAAATAATAATTGGGTGAGCAGTAATATACTATTAATTTGTAGCTGTACTTAAGAAAATGCAACACTTGGACACGCAAGTACTATGTACTTATATACAAGCTATCTTATTTACTTACTCGTAATTTTTTATTACTTTTACTATTTATCAATAGAAAATTACTTAGTTACTTATTCCTATTCGGGAGATCTCGAATCCGAACCTTGGTGATGGAAAGGATTTTTCAAAAACCTATTCATTTTCTTAAGGTGGTAACTAATCGAGTGTGTCTATGCATGTCTTGATAAGACAGCCATCCATTGATTATCCACACAACATTTAGCTGTAAAATATTTTTTTTCTTTTAACCACAGACGGGTTCGGAAACCTGAGGGAACGATTTGATATGATTCCAAATTAAGATTTCGACATGTTGCATGTCTTAAAGATGGAGCAGTACGTGTTATTGGTTTAATTTTACGGTGAGGATATAAATTTAAAGGACAACAAACTTTTATTATGCTTTTGCACCTTTAAAACTAGAATGTACATCTATTACGTGATACTATTAAAATAAAACAATACAAAAAGTGCAAAACAGATTGTTAAGGCATCTTTCATACTATTCTACATGTTATTGTACTATATCAGTACCACGGCCGTTATAACCGTTGCTGGACTACCAAATTACGCGCGGGATTCAGGTTGGTAGCAAGTTTTATTTATATTATTAATATTAAAATCACATATCTTAAAATTGGCCACTTTTACTAAATATTAAGATAACTGTTAAACAACATACGGCCGATATAACGTATAACGGACTCTGGTAATATATTAGCCCCGTCCTAATCGGCGTCGGTCACAAAATGTATATATCTGCTTCCTTTATACGCTCAATATCGACCTAATACAGCTACTGACTATCTCGGCGTAGGAACTGGAAGCCTACTTGAAGTGTCGGGGAAAATAGGAATTATAATGTAGTAATGTTCGCTTATAAGTCGCTAAACAGCTTAATTAACCAAGCAGTAAACTAGTTCCGCTGAGTGAAAGTTGGTTCAATACTTAATTTTTAATACAATGGTTGGCGTGACCCTCGCCGACAGACAGTTTTAAAAATTTATACTTTTGTCTAAAGAACCACTGCCCTAAGCTAGTTAAAAAGGAAAAATTCAACTAGACTCTGGTAATAAGTTAGTCAATCTAGATAATAAGAGCCAGTGCTGACAAAGCTGCCTTTAGTTAACAAAAAAGTCGTAACGCTCAGCTGCACTTTTCGTTAGAAAATTACGTTTTAACTGTGCAAACTATACTTCTGCTTGAGTAAACGTCCACCTCATCCTGTGTAAAGGTAATGAGATGGCAGTAAACGCATCAAGCGTCCGCCGGTGCGACCTAGCATGTCCCCTACTTAAAATTGTTGCCAGTATTAAAACAAAATTCACCAATATCCTTTGACGAAAAATATATTTCCTAATAAGCCTGCCTAAAGATGGCAATTAAATTAAATTTTAGAAAATGGAAGGTTGGAGTAATTTACTCCTTATTGTTTTTGAGATTGTTAAAATACATTCCTAGATAAATTGGATAACTATTAGTATTGTTACGATTCGCGTTCTTTAATTTAATGAACTATGTAGGAATATACTGTACTTTAGTTAGCTGTAAGCCATCTGTATAATAATTTAAGGTAAAATTCGTAGGAAAATGTCATATTTAAATTACAACAAGCGGATGTTTAGAAACGTGCCTTTCGCTTGGGAAGCTGGAGATATTCCAATCTCACGAATAAGCTTAGAGTAAGTTTATGCAGCGTTTACTTCATAAACCGAAATATTGAGTGATGTATATGACCGGTACGTGATTAGAAGAAGCAATGGTTGCAACTCGATCATAAAAACTATTTGCAGCTGGGACCAAATGCTTTTAGTAGAAATTTAAATCTTTATAGCGGTAATTTACTAAGGGTCCGAACAGGCCACATTTCACTGTGGGAAATCCTCAAGCTTGTAAAAATTCATAGAACTATTATGAACGGTCACGTCCGCGTAATGCCAAATGTCCAAAATTTAGACCAGCTCTGATAGGTTATTGGGAACTTTGTAAACGCCCACCGAGCTTTCTTGGTCAGAATGGACTTAGAATTAAGTTAGTTAATAAGAAGATGTAAATACGTAAACTTAAGGTTTCTGTAAACGGCAGAAAAATAAATGCAAGTATTTGTATCTACTTAAGTGTTCTTATTAATCTCAGTAGCTTTGGTCTTCGTGTCCGAGTGTGTTTCAATTAAAAGGATTGCCAGTTACCCCGACTTTAGGCGTCTCGCAATCGTGGTGATCAAGCGGTGTAATTTATAACTTATTTAAATCGCACGACAGAAGATTTCTTTTGTTTCGAAGTCGGTCCAAGTGCAAGCGTTGAAATATGCAAGGGGAAGCACGTGAACAGGACGGGAAAAAGCATCTAATAAACTGAGGCGGTTCAACGGAAGCGGTCAATCCGGGAACGGCGCAAGGAATCCGTGGAGGCGGCCAGACAACAGGAGTGCAGTCATCCGAAGGGGCGGCGTAGATAAAATCCAGGAACGTCGAGGAGTGAATGCAGGAAATTCCGTGGTCCAACGGGAGCAGTCAATCCGGGAACGGCGCAAGGAATCCGTGGAGGTGGCCAAACAACAGGAGGGCAGTCATTCGAAGGGGCGGCGAGGCAGCATTCTGGGATCAACGTCAGTAAAACTGACAACGAAGAAAAACCAGTGTAGTGCAGTAAAAGCCAGTAAATGTGTCGAAGTGAGTGACGGCGGAAACTCCAGAAAAAAGTCAGGAAAGCGGCTTCAGAACAGGGAGGCGGCGCGTCCAGAACTGTGGGAATAAGACGACAGCACAGCGGGGAAAGCAGAAAATTCCAGTTGTGGGTAAGTAATACTTGTTGTTTGTTTCGGAATTATATGGTCTTATTATGCGATTTAGTAAGGTTGTGTATATATTTTTTTGAAATAATAGGATCAGGTATTGCTCGTAGTTGTCAGTAATAGTAAATTTTCGACGGGTTGTGAACTAGTTAAGTTTTTACAGCAGCGATAGGTAATTTACGGGTTACGCAAAATTCCTGGTTTACAGAAATTAAAATTTTATCAAGTGTTTCATTTAAAAACAAACAATGGTTTCCGAATACAGTATTTTTTCGGTGAACGAATTAAAATACGTTGCTAATCTGTTGGAATTACCGGAGAAAAAGAAAAAGGCAGAGATCATAGAAGAATTGATTATGGCTCAACATTCGGTAGAGGACATTAAAGTAGAATTAGGTGCCTGGGAGGAAAACCCTCGGAAGGACAAGTGGGAAGAATTAGCTAGCAGGGAACGAGAATTAGCTGAAAGGGAACGAAAGGAAAAATTAGAATTAGCTGAACGGGAACGAAAGGATAAATTAGAATTAGCTGAAAGGGAACGAAGAGAAAGGTTAGAATTAGCTGAAAGGGAGCGAGAAGAAAGATTGGAGGTAGCTAGATTAGATGCCCAAGTGAAAATTGCTCAGGCCCAAGCTCAAACGGCAAATGAAAATAATGTACATAATGTCAATGCAATTAGGAATATGTCCTTGAATATGACAAAACAATTGCAACCTTTCAAGGATGACGGTGACATGGGATTGTATTTAACGAATTTCGAGCGGGTTTGTGTGCAATTGAACTTCTCCAAGGAATCGTGGCCAATTCGATTGACGAGTGTGTTGTCACCAACAGCGAATGAGGTCGTGGCTCGATTAACTGAAGAGGACAGCAAAGATTACGACAAAGTCAGGGCTAGTCTGCTCAAGAAATATCAGCTAACAGCAGAAGTTTTTAGAACGAAATTTCGGTACGGGAAACGGAAAACTGACCAGAGTTATGCGGAATTTGCATACCAACTAAAAACCAATTTCCAGGAATGGATCAAGAGCGAAGAAGCGGAAGGAAACTTCGACAAGCTAACTCAACTGATGTGCTTGGAGAAATTTTATAGTTCGTTGCCAGGGGAAATGAAATTTTGGGTGGAGGACCGAAACAAGTCCAAGACGATGGAGGAAGCTGCAGAGCATGCAGACACATACGTCACCAAAAGAGGACCAGGTACAGAACGGCAATATAATGGAAACTTCAAGACATCGAAAAATAAGTTCGAAACTAAGCCAACGACGTCGAACTTGAAAAATGACTTAGGGAAAAGTCAGGTGCAAACGGAAAGTGTTGTCAAGGAAAACTTGGACAAACGCAGTTTCGACAGACGAAGGCCGGGGAAGTGCTTTGGATGTGGTGCAGTAGGTCACTATAAAGGTTCACCGGAATGTCCCAAAACACAAGTCGTTTTAGCAACAATAGGCCAGAGCAAGAACGAGGAAGGTCTGCTAGAACCTTATACCATAATAGCGAAAGTAAATGGAGTGGAAGCAAAATTACTACGAGATAGCGGAGCCAGCTATGATATCGTGCACACAAATTTAATCAAAGGAGCCGATTATACAGGGAAATATGTATATGTGCAAGGACTCCTGAATGAAGAATGTGTGGCGTTACCAGTTGCGAAGGTAAAATTAAATTTGCCAGAAATTCAGGTGGAAACTGAAGCAGCTGTAGCGAATCGTTTGCCTCGAGATTATACGTATCTGCTATCGAATAGAACGTGGGAGATGCTGCAGAAGGAAAAGGATGTGGTAATTCAACAAGTGCTCGCATTAACGAGAGCGCAGGCGAAGGCTATAATGGAAAAGGAAAAGGTTCACGATGAAAATAAAGAAACGAATGCCGAAGTAAAGAGTTCAGAAGACGGAAAAGATTCCGACGAACAGGGAGGAGAAGCGGAAAAGGAGATTGGGTATAAATCACCGAGCCTGGAAAAGGACGAACAATTTTCAATACCTAAATCGGATGTCGATTACTCGGACATAACACAACTAACACCGACAACCTTAAGAATGCTGCAATTAGAAGACCCAAAATTAAAGGAGTATTTTGAGATGGCAGAATCAAAGAAGGAGAACAATGGAGCAAAATTCTACATTGCTTATGGAATACTGCACAGGAGAATTACTGACAAATTGGGTCGGAGCTTTGAGCAAGTGATGGTGCCAGAAAAATTACAAAGCAAGTTGCTAGATATCGCACATGATAACATGTGGATGGGACACTTGGGTTGTAACAAAACCATTGACAGGATCAAGCAGAATTATTGGTGGAATCAGATGGGACGAGACGTGAAAAACAAGATCAAGTGCTGTGACGTTTGCATGCGCGTAGGGAAGCCCACTGATAGGAAAAAAGCTCCAATGTGTAGAGTGCCAGTAATCACCGAACCGTATAAGCGAGTAAATGTGGATATTGTAGGACCTTTAGCGAAAACCGAGAAGGGAAACAGATATCTACTAACGCTAATTTGTAGTGCCACAAAATTTCCTGACGCGATCCCATTAAAAGTAGCAGATTCTGAAGCGGTGGTAAAAGGGTTATTAAATATATTTTCGCGAGTAGGATTTCCATCCGAAATCCAGATGGATTTGGGCACTGTATTTACCAGCAATCTAACGACCGAATTTCTTGACCGATGTGGTATAAAAATCATACACAGTTCAGCATATCATCCGCAATCAAACGCAGTAGAACGATTCCACGGGGTATACAAGCGAATCCTAAGAGCGTTGTGTTACGAAAACGGAAATGAGTGGGATGAATATATCGATCAAGCGCTTTTCGCTTTGAGATGTGCACCGCACGCGGCACACGGATTTAGTCCCGCAGAATTGGTTTATGGACGTCAGATTAGATCTCCATTAAACATGATCAAGGAGTTGTGGGTTGGAAAGGAAACCAACGAACCGGTAGTAGTGTACATATTAAAGTTACTCGATAGGCTAAGGCAAATGCAGGAAATCGCGAAAACGGCGACTTTGGAAGCACAAACCAAATCAAAAGGTTATTATGATTTGAAGGCGAAGGCTTCATATTACGAGGTTGGCGAGAAGGTTATGTTGTATCAGCAAGCCAGGACCAACAAATTGCAGATGCAATGGACTGGACCCAAAGAAATTGTGGAGAAAATTTCCGATACGAATTATATAATTAAAGAAATATCGGGAAAACGTAAACAAACTCTTGTCCACGTCAATTTGTTGAAACCTTATTTTGAAAAGGCTGAAGTTATTGCGATAGTAATCAAACAACCTGGGGAAGAAGGAGCAGAACTCGATCTTCCAGAACTGGAAATAGAAGACACCGAAATCTTAAGTGCTTTGGAAGTGTTGAAACAAGCCAAAGGGGTAGGAAAACTCACGGAAATCCAAATGAAAAGCTTGGAGGAATTAATCCAAGAATTTCCAGGGTTATTTTCAAATCGACCCGAAAGAACCAACTTAGTGGAACACGATATTGCTCTCAAGGAGGAAAAAATTATCCGAACTCGAGCGTATTCACACTCACCGAGGGTACGCGAGATTATCGACAAAGAAATCGATAAAATGTTAAAATTGGGAGTAATTAGGCCCAGTAACAGCGAGTATTCATCGCCTATGATGATTGTGGAGGCTGAAGGGAAGGATCCAAGGCCTGTGATCGACTACAGAGCGTTAAATGCTATTACGGTGCCATAGCAACATCCTGTTCCTAATATAGAAGCATGTGTGGAAAAATGCAGCAAGGCCAGATACCTGAGTCTAATCGATGTAGTAAGAGCCTACTGGCAAATAGGGATGACTGAAAGAGCAAGTAAATATGCTGCTTTCATAACTCATCGTGGAGTTTTCGAACCAGTGACGTTAGCGTTCGGGCTGCAATCTGCTCCATTTTCGTTTCAGCGGCTAATGGACACCATATTGGAGGGAATGGACGATTTCGCAGAACCATTTTTGGACGATGTGGCGGTACATTCGATGACTTGGGAGGAGCATTTAGTACATCTACATGCGGTATTCAAGGCAATGCATCAAGCAGGCCTAACGATAAAGGCTAAGAAGTGTGAGTGGGGAAAAGCCGAGGTGATATATCTGGGACATAAAATAGGTCAGGGATTTAGACAACCGTCGGAGGTAAAGGTAGCGGCCATACAGGAGTTTCAACGTCCCCAAACCAAACGGGATATTCGATCATTTCTCGGGATCACTGGGTATTATAATCATTACGTCCCGAACTATGCAGACATAGCTAGTCCACTTACAGACGCATTACGGAAAAATTCGAAAACCAGAGTAGAATGGGATGATCAGAAAGAAGTTGCCTTCCAAAGATTGAAGGACGAACTAATGAGCGGTAAGGTGTTGAGAGCTCCAGATTATTCCCGTGAATTTATAGTACAAACCGATTGTTCGAAGCGAGGAATGGGGGTGACTTTATCGCAACGAGATGCTAATCAAGAAGAGCATCCGGTGCTGTATCTGAGCAAAAAACTCACGGATAGGGAGCAAGCTTATAGCGCAAGTGAACTCGAATGTGCAGCTTTAGTCTGGGCAGTCGGAAAATTAAAGCCTTATTTGTTTCTGAGCCATTTTACCGTAGAAACGGATCACTGTCCTTTGACCTGGTTACGGCAGATGAGCAATAAGAATGGCAGATTACTGCGGTGGTCATTAATTTTACAAATGTTAAATTTCACTGTTCTCTATAAACCGGGAAAGAAATGCAGAAACGTGGATTCCTTATCTAGGTATTTTGTTTAGTTAAGTCACCGAGAACTAAAGTAGTACTGACAATTACACCAGATAACTGATGTTAATTCACGTAGGTTAGTTAAATTAGGGTAAGCATAATGAGACCATATAGTTCTGAGATTTATGACTGGTATTGCTTAAGTGCGAAAGAAGAACGTCTTGTGGTGGAAAAATCGATAGATTTAAACCCCAAAGACTATCTTAATCCGGGGGCAACTGTTACGATTCGCGTTATTTAATTTAATGAACTATGTAGGAATATACTGTACTTTAGTTAGCTGTAAGCCATCTGTATAATAATTTAAGGTAAAATTCGTAGGAAAATGTCATATTTAAATTACAAAGTCGTAACGCTCAGCTGCACTTTTCGTTAGAAAATTACGTTTTAACTGTGCAAACTATACTTCTGCTTGAGTAAACGTCCACCTCATCCTGTGTAAAGGTAATGAGATGGCAGTAAACGCATCAAGCGTCCGCCGGTGCGACCTAGCATGTCCCCTACTTAAAATTGTTGCCAGTATTAAAACAAAATTCACCAATATCCTTTGACGAAAAATATATTTCCTAATAAGCCTGCCTAAAGATGGCAATTAAATTAAATTTTAGAAAATGGAAGGTTGGAGTAATTTACTCCTTATTGTTTTTGAGATTGTTAAAATACATTCCTAGATAAATTGGATAACTATTAGTATTGTTACGATTCGCGTTCTTTAATTTAATGAACTATGTAGGAATATACTGTACTTTAGTTAGCTGTAAGCCATCTGTATAATAATTTAAGGTAAAATTCGTAGGAAAATGTCATATTTAAATTACAACAAGCGGATGTTTAGAAACGTGCCTTTCGCTTGGGAAGCTGGAGATATTCCAATCTCACGAATAAGCTTAGAGTAAGTTTATGCAGCGTTTACTTCATAAACCGAAATATTGAGTGATGTATATGACCGGTACGTGATTAGAAGAAGCAATGGTTGCAACTCGATCATAAAAACTATTTGCAGCTGGGACCAAATGCTTTTAGTAGAAATTTAAATCTTTATAGCGGTAATTTACTAAGGGTCCGAACAGGCCACATTTCACTGTGGGAAATCCTCAAGCTTGTAAAAATTCATAGAACTATTATGAACGGTCACGTCCGCGTAATGCCAAATGTCCAAAATTTAGACCAGCTCTGATAGGTTATTGGGAACTTGTAAACGCCCACCGAGCTTTCTTGGTCAGAATGGACTTAGAATTAAGTTAGTTAATAAGAAGATGTAAATACGTAAACTTAAGGTTTCTGTAAACGGCAGAAAAATAAATGCAAGTATTTGTATCTACTTAAGTGTTCTTATTAACCTCAGTAGCTTTGGTCTTCGTGTCCGAGTGTGTTTCAATTAAAAGGATTGCCAGTTACCCCGACTTTAGGCGTCTCGCAATAGTATTTCAGCTGATCAAAAAACATATACCATCCGCTGCAGACTTTTCTGGTGAAAACCAGGTACTTAATTTTCAGATGTTCAAATGCGTATTCTGTAAGTATTTGACCAATAGCTATACTTATCTCCCCAACTGAATATCCTGCAAATAGGAGAGTGATTCCTATCAATGATATTGATTTTTTATTTCTAACCAAGATTTTTAAATTACAGTTATGTGTTAAGGTTATAAATTTATTATAATATACATTTACAAACAAACTATTCCTTTGACAATATGTTTCAAAGTTAGACAAGTCATTTTGCACGTCTTTGGCAGTCGAATGCTACGTATTGGGTTTGTTTAAAGATTGTTAGATCATCGAGGTATAAAAGAACATTTGAGATTTTAAAACACTTTGCAGTATCATTAACTAATGAATGATAAAGACCCTAGTTGTGACCCCTGCGGCACACCTGATGGGATTGCAAACGTTTCGGAAGCGGGACCACTGACCGACACGGACTGCTTTCTGTTTAAGTTTAGACAATTCAGGACTACGCCACCTACACCGACCAAGATCAACTTTTCATGTAAAATTAGATCATTAATCTTACCAAAAGCGTTACTAAAATCGGTGTAGATGGCATCGACCGGAATTCGCTTCTTCAACATCCGAATGTCATATTAAATTAAATTTTATTGATCTTCCTGTAAAAACATCGTGCTGTGCGAGAAATATATGTTTTTTTTTTGCTAGAAGAAAAGTATACTTATAAGCAAGTTTTTTAAACAGCTCGGCCATTACATAAACTTTACTTACCGAACAATAAGTACCTATTAATATATATTTGACCGCTTTTAAAATTGGCAAATCACACGCAGTTTTTCACGTTTCCGTAGAAATTCCTGATTATCAAGGTCCGTAAACCAGGTTTGGTTTGAATAACAGGTCATCGCATTCAAACGGCAGTGAACTCAAAAATGTAAGAAAACTGATTTTATCAACATTTTCGATCTATGTCTAACCAATTTAAACGGATTTAGGTCACTAATGTTACCGTGTTCTTGATTAATAGACAGTATATAGAATAAATCCAGAAAGTAAAAGTTATAAACAAGGCCGGTAGAAGAAGTTATGGAGAATACTAAGCACAAATCTATCAGCATTAGAACATTACTGAAGGATTACCAAAGAATTTCGATGGCTATTTGAAAAAGCCGCTTGAAATAAATCCATCAAAACGTTAAATCACGTGAAGGTACGCTTAAAAGGATTAAATTATATAGCTATCTAAAAGCAATAGGTTTTGCTCCTATATCTGCAAAGAACATTTTTTATGCATGTATACAAAGTGATCAACTAGGTACCTTTATGGAAAGCTATGACAGGGGGAAGCTAAAGCTACATTTTTTATTTCCCTTATTAAGGCTTGTTTATATAAACTGTTTTCTGTAAAAAAAGTTTTCGTCTGTAAAACCTACCATGGAATCAGTAAATCACCCTACACAGTGGAGATTCAAATGGTATTGCTAGTGGATCACTTAACACATTAAATCAGCTGCCTGAAATACGCACTTTATAATAAAACAATATAAAATAGATTTACTACAAATAATGTAACCAAAAGTGCTTTCAGTTAGCTACAAAGGGTCACGAGCGCGGTTCTATTCTGAAAACGTGGTGGTTTTATCTAAAATAATCCTGGACGGATGTCGAAAGTAGGTATTTATCATTATATGGGCGCCACTGAGTCCTTGCCGACAGAAATGATTGGCACTTCCTAATCCAGAAGGGAACGACGTCGGCAAAGGGAGGCCTTTACTTGTTAATGTTGAATTTACTCATAATATCACCTCCATGTAGTGGTACAGTGTACCTACAGGTAAACAAAATGTACAAGCAATAACGTATATTAAACAAACACAAGCCTACAGGGCAAAATATTCAGCTGCAGACGACGATCATCGGTATGCAATTTAAATGATAATAAGGTGACGTCACAGTTCAAGTTATACTTTATCAAACTTGCTAGGCTGGTCATAATCCAACTTGTCTGTTGACAATACTCGAGAGCCTACATGAGTAGAACAGAAGCTCGAGGTAGTGTTCGTAAGCGAACACCCAAATAAGACATGCTACTGATATGTGATATACTTCTCGTTATGTATGTATATGTAGGTGAACTCTAACTATTAGAAAGGTAAAAATATGCAGGAACTACAAGTGCTGTAGAAGTTATCCAGAAAAGACCGAAAATATTTGTCTCAAGGTGTTAACAATACCGACTTGAAAGCACAGCAGGCTTGCAGCTTAAAAACGTGACGTTCAGAGGGCTTCAGAGTTACACCTAAGGGGACGCGAGGGCTTTCGCTGTACCTGGGCCATAAAAAAGCCTCCAGAAATTCTGACTTGAAATACGAAACAGACCGACAATGTATTATTTTGCGTGTGAGAAAAATCCGACATCTATAGTCGTTCATCGGCGTCCAGCGGGATTAACTAAGGTATTCTAACAAATCGATGTAAAGCAAAAACGCCACGTTCATACATCCGTCTTCGTTGCCGGCCGCCGCTTTCCTTTCCGAATGGGGATCTTCTCCATAGGGAAAATAACTAGGTTGTCCGGCCGAAACGAACACAATAAGACCCGACTAACGCCCACGAGGAGAGCCGGGCGGGCTACGAGGCACCATGTCACTTCCAATAGTTAGCGCATTTTCATTCGCTTCGCTGTCCCTGATAGACCTAGGTTCTGCTAGCTATTCGTCGTGAGAATTAACAGTCATATTTGATTAATATGTTTTTAAATAAATATTGGGTATCTGTTTTGCCATGAAATGTGTACGTTGGGTTGCAGTTACTAATAGTAAGGATTCCAAGTTTCGTAGTTCATCCTCTAGAGTACGTCTAGCGAATATACAACGCTAGCGCTAAGAATTCCATTGCAATCGCTTTATTTCAAAGTGACTTAGTTATTAGACTAAATTATGCACTCGCCCGCTTTTCGTTTCCACCACTGCATTCACTACCTCATTACAAAATTTTTTGGATGAAAGTTAAACATAGACCAATAACATGAGTCGATTAATGACTGGTAATTACTGCAATTTTAAGTATGTATTGCAAATAATTAGTTTCGCCAAACATTCGGTGTCCAGCACATTGAGTGGTAACAAAAATGCCTTGCCGTAGTTTACATGTTGATGTTAAATGTTAAATATATACGTGTTCATTTTACTGCGAGCAAACCAATAATGCAGAAGAGAATGCCAATATTTTGGCATCGCTTCGTTTAACTAGCAGCGCTAACAACCTGGAGTTACCAGCCTTAAAACACAATATAAGAATCATCATCGTCAGGACGCTGAAAAGCCCTTTGCATGCCTTTGCCAAATCAAGGATCCGCTTTTATTCATTTCTGTCTTGAGCCTTAATTTTCGCATTTCGTACCCGTATGGTTTTCAAGCCATTCTCAATGGCATCCAGGCGCTTGGTTTGGGGACGGCGAACAGGTCTTCTGCCTTCAGGTTTACAGTTGTCTAGTTGTTTAGCAGTTTTCTTGAGTGGATAGTTTTCTTCTCTTCTAGCAATACGTCCCAACCAACGTATTCTACCGAGGTTGATTAATTTGCATATGTCGATGTCTTGAAATAGATTATATAATTCATGGTTGTGTCTTCTAGGCCATACGCCATTTTCATTAACTGGTCCATAGATTTTCCATTATAACTTTACACTCAAATCGACCTACAAGCTCTCTTTCTTATTCAATGTCCATAGTTCTGAACCATATAGTAGGATCAAACGTATGATGGTCTTATATATTTTAATTTTGGTTTTGCGAGACAGATTGCGAGGGTTCAAGATTATTCTCAGGCCGTCGTATGCTTTTTTGGAGAAGAGTATTCTTCTCCTGACTTTATCCTCTATGCTATCGTCCCTTTTTAATAGTGTTCCTAGATATATGAGCTCTTCAACCGCCTTGAAATTGTATGTATCAATAGTTAGGTTCTGCCGGAATTAGGATAGCTGAC
>CALNHX010007499.1:0-73373 GCA_940337035.1 Agriotes lineatus | reverse complement strand
CAATACCTAGTTAATATTAACTCATTTAATTTTATGTCAATGATTATTGCAATTGTATACAGCAGGGCTGTCCAACATGAGGCCCGCGGGCCGCATGCGGCCCGCCATGATATTTTTGTGGCCCCCGAATCGATAGATTACTACGACTATACTTTCAGAAAAGATGAATCTAGAATATACATTATAAATAATTGAAAACAATTTAAAATAGGTACATAGGACAAAGGTACAAAAATATATCATTAGTAAAAGAATTTTCATTTTATCTGGCAACATTGTGTTAGGAAACAGTCCCGCCCACCTCCGATGTAAGGCTTGTGTTGTCCGTTGTCTCAGTCTGGCAGTGGCCACCAACGCGAATGGTGCTGTAGCGATCAGATACCTGTTTTTGATTGTTTTTTAGTAGTGTTTAGTTCTTCTAGTTGTTAATTAATGATTACTTTGACAGTTTGTACTTATCAACAAATGTCATTTTATCTAGCTTACTTATCTATAACGCTTGCTCCTGTATTACTTTTTTATTATATATAAAACGTATTTAAATTTGATACATCGCCTAATCAAGCGCTGCATCAATTTGATGCGTGAACTGGCGACAATAAATCTTAGCCGCGATGCGCGTGGAAGCGAAGTATGAACGACCGCGTCGTTCCTTCTCCAGTGGAAGCTACGATAAGTACCCCGATAACGCGACAGAAAAGGTATAAAAGAAGCTTGCACTGCCAGTTCCAACGACTTGAGATTACCTATCCTGTCCAGCTCTGATCCTAATTCCCTCCTTTTCTACCTGGGCCCTCCGGTCTGACAAGCTGAACTGTCTAACGGAGTAGGCCTCCAACCCTTACCAGACCAGGCTTCAAGGGATATGACGTGTTGTACTGTCAGCCCGAGAAGTTGAAATTTTCCGCAAGAGCAAGACCGCTAGAATTCGATTTAACTTTGATTGTTGAACTTTCTTGGGAAATCGAATCTCTGAGACTTTAACCCTGACTTGATATGCTGTACTGTCTTGCAGGGCTAACTGTTTAAAAGCCATTTTCGACCGCGTAATTTTTAAACGAAAATCCCGGCGCCCGGAGAGGTGAAATACTCTTCATAACCTCATTTTACTAATAATTAAACCTGTAACCTGTAGGAATCGCAGCCTCTACCCCGATTATGAGCGGCTAGAGCCCTGTAGCCGCCCTTCATAAACTCACCTGCAGGGCCCCTTTTTGGTCATTAAAAGGCGAATTCCTGGACTTCGACGTTCGACTCAGCAGCCCGCAAATTCCCTACCGGGGGATTGTCAACATCATTTTCCGGCTCAAGGCGAATAAATTCCATCTGCAGGATTTAACACCGCGTTTGCTCGTTGCGCGTTGTAAGGTATCAGCAACCTTTGTACCAGGATTTAGGCACTGACGTCGGCCCCAGGTAACTCTTAAAATCGCTATATTCACCGGAAAATTACAGCTTAAAATCACTGTCAACAACTGCTGAGTGGAAGGCCAAGTGTGAAGGAACAAAAGACCTACTCAGACCATTTCCCGAAGAATCGGCGTGCGTACCGGCGGACTAAAAATAGGGACCCGCAACACTCGCAGGTGCATTGGGTTGCAGTTCGACCCACGAAACCAGTCACCGCTACAGAAGAACATGTTAATTTTAAATAATGTACAACTCAGAGTTATTTTCAATTAATCATTGCAACTAGCTAAAAACATTATATTTGTTTTGGTAATTATCTGGTGTTTTTCCTAATCGAATATATATTTGAGTGAACGCATTTCTCCGATTTGAGCTTAACCCCAGGTATAAATCTTTGACGTCCTTAGTAAGGCGGTGAAACGTCACATCTCTATATGTAAATTTACATTAACTGATGTAATTTTGTTCTTTCGTCGGTATCTCAAGAACGTAAAGGAATTAACCTAAAGTGAATATCCATTTTTTGTTTAGAATCCCCTCTAGAACACATGGTGGAAGTTTGTCGGTTACCTCAGGGAACACCCTGTATATCTCTTTTATGTTTTAATGCTTTTTGTAATGTAACGTAAGCTTCTTGAATAAATAAAAATTAGTATTGAAAGTCGCATACGACACATTTTATGATGTTGCCCTCATAACCTTCAAATTTTTTACAGTGGCCCTTGGGCCCCTTGAAGTTGGACAGCCCTGGTATACAGCACAAAGAGACATATTTAATCGGTATTTATTCACTATAAATGCAAAATTTTCGTACCTTTCTGATACCTAACTTACTTTGGTATCTATTTACCTTACAGGTAAATTTTCACCTTGTGCAAAGAGAATTTGCCTAAGCGAAAGGTATTGACAATACTACCCAGTTTTTAGTTTAACTTTTACCGTTGAACTGTTTTTGTTGAGTCTATCATCTCTTCTTCAATTACTACAACTATGGTCTATTTCTTCCAACTATACCATTGTTTTATTTACCTAGCATATTATTAGAAAAACGAACCATATAGAATAATGAACAAGGTATTACATTACATAAATAGCAAAAAGATGTTTTCTATTTTTATAGTCAATTGACAATTTACGATAAGTTGCCACTATTTCTGTAAATTATCAACATTCTTTCCTTTATAATTACTGCTCCATTTATCTTCTTAAAAAGTACATAGATCACATTTTAAAATACATTAGAGCTATTACTTGAAATTTAAAGGATTTAAGATTTTCTTAAAAGGTTTCATATGTTTAATAGTGTTCCCTAAGGTGCCCCCTCCCAGCTGTGATTTGTTTAATTTATATGTGAATGACATGAAGCATGCCCTTCTGATGGCCGACATTCATCAATATGCTGACGAGACTGTTATATCCGTAGAGGCGTTTGATGCCGCCACAGCTACCAGAAGGAAGCAGGCAGAGCTACGCAGAGTGAGTGAGTATGCGAGAATGAAGAAGATTAAGGTCAATGCGGCCAAGACGAAGTGGATGCTTTTATGTAGTGCAACAGAGAGAAGCGAAGTGAGTTTGAGTCTGAGAATGGATGGGAGCGAGTTAGAGAAAGTGAGTGTTCATAAATACCTTGGGGTTACGATTAAAAATGATTCGAGTGTGAGTGAGCACTTAAGAGTATGTGATGAAAAAATCTGCGAGGAAGATGTATTTTTTAGCAAGAATGAAAAGAAAGGTTAGTATGAGTGTGAGATTGAATCTGTATAAGACCCTGGTTGCCCCCCACCTAGACTATTGCAGCTCCTTCCTCTTTCTATGCAATGAAAGGGGGTTTAGGAGGCTGCAGAAGCTACAAAATAAAGCCTTGCGCGTTGTAACATGCAGGCGGAGAGATGCCTCCATTCGCGGGATGCTCTATGAGACCAAATTGCTCGACGCCAAACAAATAATTGATTTTATCACGATGATTTTCATTTTCAAATTAAAGGAAGGCTTATTGCCGGGCTACTTGTGTTCGAAAGTAGCCACAAATGTAGATCGCCATGCTTACCCCTTGCGGAATGTAGGTGACTTCGACCTGCCTTTGGTTCGGCGAAGCGATCTTAGAAATACCCTGCTCTATAAGGGCCTGGATTTCTGGAATCACATGCCGGCGACCATAAAAGAGTGTAAGATAGTGTTTCTTCCCACTAGTTTTTTTGTTTTTTGTTATGTACTGTAAAATTGGAAACGATTAATAAATAAATCAATCAACGTATTTTTCTGTGCCGCTTTAAATTTTGCAGTTAAAATAGGAACAAGAGTTCCTTTTTCTATATTTGTCCATATAGTAGGTCCCGGATGGTGTAGCTTGAACAAGCGTCCACGTTCGATCAGCAGAGTTAAGCAACGCTCTTTCTGGTCAGAACTTGGATGGGAGTTCCACGGCTGCTCTCCTGACACCTCGTAATACGGCTGCCATGGAAAAAAGTTGGTCCCGGTTGTCATAATAACATCATGACAGTCCTTAGTGGGGTTGGAAATCCCCACAAAATATACAGTGACGCCTATAATTGGCCTAACTGCTGTTGTCCGAGTGCGCAATAAAATAAAATATAACTATTAAGCTAACTCTTTTTGTAGCTTTGTAATCATAAATGGAACAAGATAAACAGGACAAGGGCCTCTCTCACTGTGAAACCTTAGGTGCTTAAGGTCTGTTCGTTTGACTGCTCTAAACTGTTCCGAACAGTTTAGAGCAGGAAAACGGCGTTCGTTTGAGATCGAGCAGCTGCTCCGAACTGCTAGAACTGCGTTCGTTTGATAAGGTGCAAGTTGCTCGGAACTGCTTGGAACAGCTTTTCTTACTCCTGGTCTTTAGGAGGAGTAAAAAGTAGCAGACTTGCGCAGTCAGGTGAACAGGTGAAAGTCAGCGGTTTTTCGCGTCTTCCGTCATGCCATTTCATTTCCTAATAATTCTAGCGTTCGAATTTGTGTTTGGTTGTGTTTAGCATTGTTTAGAATTGTTTAAAAATACGTCTACGTCGTCCTCCACTACCATTATTTTCACAATTTCATCCATAACTACGCAGAATAATGATAATATAAACCCGTACAAGCGCTCCTCGCCAGAACTTAATCAATGTTGTCGTTGGGCGCTTGTTAATTTCAATATTAATGAATTATTTTTCCTAAAAAATTATGCATTAATAGAAGTCATTAATACACTGTTTTTGATTAATACACTCTTTTTCATTAATTAACTGTTTTTTTTAAAAAAGGATGGATTAATAGATCTATTAATACACTGTTTTTGATTAATGCACTCTTTCATTAATTAACTGTTTTTGTGATTTTGACGTTTTGATGATAATTTGCATGGAGGTTAGTTGTATTAATCAAATTTTTCGCCACAAAAAAAGATTTTGCGGTCAACGAAAAAATTTTGTAATCAACTCGTTGGTTAATGGGCGGTTAATAATCTCAACTATTAAAGGCACTCAGTCGCTGTCGCTCGTTCGTGCTTTAAACAGTTTCGATTATTAATCGCCTTCATTAACACACTTGTTGGTTAAATAACTAATATTTAAGGTTTTGTTATTTGTTTTGTCAACAAGATTAAACTGCTCCAAACTGCTCTAAAACCGTTCGTTCGTTTCTGCTCGATTCTGCGCAATTAGTTTGCTCGAACCTGCACTAAACTGTTCTGGTGACGTCACGCTAAAGTGTTCAGAGCAGTTTAGAGCAGGACAAACGAACATACCTTTAATTAGTCTCTACCTACACGTTTTGTAATTGCAATTGGAACATGTATAAGGTTATTCTCCTGTGTGTGAGTACTCATATGTGCGACTAACTTACAATTGGTTTTCGCTTTATGTTGAGACATAGAGCAAGAATACGCTTTTTCTCCTATATGAGAAATCATGTTTGCTTAAATTAGACTTTCGTGCCGCTATCATATTCACAAATACAAACAAGTAAGGTTTTTCTCCCGTGTGTCTTCTCATACATTCAAATAACGTATTTTTGAATTTGATTTGGTGTACACAAACGTACCAAGAATATCTCTACCCTCTCTTGTGAATGTTCATATGCTTAACTAAATCAGCTTTTTGTACTGCTTCACGGCCACAAATGGAACATACATAGGTTGATCTGCATTGTGTGTCCTCATATGTACAACAACAGTGCGGCTTGTATTTGCACTATATTTACAAATAGAGCAGGAAAACCGCTTTTCATTCACATGAGTTTTCATATGCCTATCCAAATTAATTTTTTGCGCTGCTTTATATTCACAAGGAGAACATGAGAAAGGCCTCTCCCCTGTGTCAGTCTTCAAATGAACCAATAATGTATTTTTGAATGTTGCTTGGTAAGCACAAATAATGCAGGGATATCGTCTCCTTTCCGCGTGAAGTTTTAGGTGTGCATCAAAAGCACTCTTCTGTGTCGTCGTATATTGACATATTGAACACAGATAATCACCAGAGTGGACTTCCATATGATTAATAACCGCACTTCTCCAGGTTGATTTAAACTCTCATAAATGGAAATGGAATGATTTATTTATTTCATTGGCTATGGCTAGCGATGCCTCCTTTATGTAAATTTCTTCTTGTTTAATTGTTATACTAGAACTAATGTCACAAGTACTTCCAGGCACTTCTTGATTAATCAACGATTTGTTTATCTCGTGTTCCACGTTCGGTGATTCTTCTTTTATTTCATCTTCTTCTTGTTTGACAGTTGTTACATCAGAATTCCTGATCTCAAAATCACTTTCGATCATTTCTTGTTTGACGTACATGTTGCCTACTGTAGCAGTTGCATTTGTATTCGGTATTTTATTCAAAATATGAGCCAGTATGATGAATAAATTATCGTGTTAGATAACGCAGGTCTCCAGCCTCAATCTGGCATAATAATATCTGCAAGGAGAAAAATTTGAAATTTTAGATTAATAAGTTTTTTCTCAAATTATTAAAGATTTTCAGTAATCGCATACCATTACTTTGACAAACATCTCTAATACCACCATGGCATATAATTATGTAATATCTTGCATCAACGCCCTAAGCAGAACGAACAAGTTACAAATCTAACATGGTTAAATGCCCTTCAACGCAATCCAGTTTCGCCAACCTGCAAATGCAAAGCATAATGTGAAAATGTACAATTCGCTATATTGAAAGTTCTCAAAATAGCTAAATTTACTTTATGTTAGACGACGTCATAAAATAGTGCTTTATTACTGTAGATAGTTTAGCGTTTGTAAACTATTTCGTTTCACTTACTCGTTAAATAAACCTGGCTGCACAATAAAGCTTTGTACCATGAGATAAAAAAAAATTCTGAGCAGGCCTTGATATGTGTTATACGTTTGGCAGTACTGAAGTGTATTGTCAGCCTATGTCAAATTCGAGATTAGTAGGTTAGGTTTTGTTTGTTGTTTGACACAGACCGACGTAAAACTTAACCTGCAAATCTCGAATTGGACATAGACTAACAATACACTTCAGTAATGCCAAATGTATAACACATATCAAGGCCTGCTCAGAATCATTTTTTTTCATCTCATGTTATTACGTACTAGTTTGTATAAACCACTATTATCCAACACCTCCTAGTTATAAGGCTATAACTAGATCGAGTTTAGACCTCTAAAGTGGCCCATAACTTACCAGTGAGGTAAAAACCATAACCCACTAGTGAGGTAAAAACCAGAAGCCACTTACCTACTGCTGTATTATTGATAGCACTATCAGGCTATGTCAAATTTGAGATTTGCAGGTTAAGTTTTGTCAGCCTGTGTCAAATAACAAACACAATCTAACTTACTAACCTGGAATTTGACATCAGCAATACTGTCAAACGTATAGCACAAATCACAGGTGACTCTATTTATAAATTAATTTAATCTTTCGGTACTGTTACGATTTATCTTCTGGGCTATTACAAATTATATGACAAAGACACAAGAACTATTAATACGGAACACAAATTATCTATACACTAACAGGAACTATTTCTAACAACAAATGCACTTTATTTATTTACACAAGACTTAAACACGAATGATTTATATGGCAAGCTTCGCGCACTTCAAAGCTAGATTCGGACTGCCCGCTCTCCTGCTGCGCTCGCTTATACGTATATATCGCCGGGGATTCCTTCCGGAACCTTCGAGATATTCTCGACTATTCTAGCAATGCTGACGTATCGCGCGCATTAATCACCGATGTAGTTCTCGAATGATCTGGAAGGCCTACTCGACTCATCTGTCTGCACGCGATCCGGCTCGAAGGTCGTTACAGTACTTTAATAATGGAGTCCATTATAGCTATGTTTTTGCATGGTTATTTTCATATGAAAAACATTGAAACAGCTTACAGTACTTGTACAATTCATTGTTTTCTACACAACATTCCTCCGTGAAAGCTATGATTTTGAGTGAAATAATATTCAGAGTGCTCAATAAATAAACTTTCTTTTACTGCGTAACTTATAAATAATTATATAAAAATATAAGTTAGCAATTTTTTACATAATATACATGAGAAACATAATATATAACATTGTTTTACAAATTCGATTTCCATTATTAGTTTCTGGATTTTGAGGAAATTTGATTTTTCTCTAAAAATTATTAATGTTTCCCGGAATACGGAAAAAAACATAGGAATAAAGTACTGTAGTATGATCAAAAATGATTTTTCTCCATGCCCATCTAGTAAGTTCCACCTATTTTGACATATCCATTGCAGGTAAGTTGATCTTACTGTTTGTTTACTGGTTGCCATGACATTAAGAAAGTAAGGTAAAACCTACTCCACAAGGGAAGTAGGTGGACAAGTGATTGTTTATATTGACAGAAACAACTGAAAAACAATTGGTACTAAGCAACTCAACACTAACTGACTATTTGCTTTGTTTGTAATAGACTAATTTTCTATCAACTAACGTGGAATTATTAAGGGAAAATTATTAAAATTTTTGTTAGGCATGAAGAAAAATATAAACATGTTCGGGAAGTAACTGTCTACAACCAGTCTCGAACTCGTTCTCGACTGGTAAAAGCTACTTACTTCCCTTGATGTTTAAATAACTATTCATCTATAGTATGATCAAAAATTAATCTCATCTAGTATGGCTGTGGAAACTGTCAAATTGTATTATGAAATATTTTTTTATCCGTCTTATTACAATATTATATTGAAATAAATGAATTTGCACGTAAAAGTAATGTAATTGTCCAACAAATAAGCTTGCGCCGGTCGAATAGACACTTCATCTTAAATCTAACCTAAAAATAAAATATATTTGACCCAGTTGTAAAGGCAGCAATTTGTTCGTTCATAGCCATACTAGATGAGATTAATTTTTGATCATACTTTAGTATGGCTATGGAATAGTTCCTAATTTATGAATGCAACTATAAGTCACTTAAAAATCAAATGTCAAGTTTGACAGTTAAGTATAAACGTAGTTGCATTCATAAATTAGGAACTATTCCATAGCCATACTAGATAAAAATAATTTTTGATCATACTATAGATCACAATCAGTATCCATTGTTTTTGTGATCATGGTTACTTGATAATTGCATGTCTTAATGACAACCAAAAATCTTTGATAGGCATTTTAAGGTAAACGGTTGCTCTTACGCTTACGAATTTAGGGCACGTTATATTTACACTTTTTAATTCTCTTTCAGAGAATAACCTCAAATTTGGAAAACATGTTACAGCTAAAAGAAGTTTTCAAAGGTAGGTAAAGTGCCGGTTACAGTCAAGTCTAGCTTATGAACAGTTTTATAGTAGTGCAGTACACAATAGTAAGCAAGTGTTTTAAAATTGAAATTGATATCTTTACATTTGTGGAAATAATAATAAAAATAAAAAATCAAAATTTAAACTTTCAGGTCCGAGTCACTTCTTACTGGAGGAACTTTGTACTAAGGTCCTATATTAGGTTTTAATCGAGTTATTATAACCTCATTTGTTTTGAGACACCCTGTATAATGTAAGATTGTTACAACTGCGTTCGGAAAGGCACCTCCATATATGTAATACTTATTATATTGCTGGCGGCTATGAGTGGGAAACTTACGAAAGAGGTGAGACAGACAACCAACTATTCAATGTATAATGGTGAGCTGTGCGCAAGCGCTGCGGCGTCGTCCGCCCAATGGGGAAGTGGTCAAGTTTAAAATTCGCTTCTAAAGGCGGAGTTCGAATTCTCACGCATGCGCACGAGACGCGTTATACTCTAAGTGAAACTATGTCGGCGCCGTAATGTTTTCGGGCGTTCCGAGACCCTACTAGCTGACTGCTCTGTTTCCTCGAAATAATTCGCAGAAAGAAATCGATAATAGCCATCGGCGCGGGTAGAAGTGAGATGAATGAACGATTTCGAGGAAACAGAGCTGTCAGAAGTACCTACCTTTACGAACTCAGTACGTGATTTTAGAGATCAAACGCTTTACTGTACTATGCTGGTAATAGACGGTTAAATTGACGTTATCAACGGGTTGAAATATGTCATCATGACCTAAAAGACTCTGTCAACTTCCTCTTCAGTCGCAATTGTTAATTTTTGATACGACTTCTAATAGATAAATGCACCAAGGGGGCAGACCAATGCCGACGATGAGTGGGGGGGGGGGGGGGTTAATGGAGGCAACCTTACCTCACTCTTATGGGTAGCTCAGCAGCGAGTGGCGAGTGAGAAAGCGTGACTAGCTAAAAAAAAAATAACTGTGACACGAAGTGGTGGTTTGCTTTGTTTCTAATTATATTATAAAGCAACGGCGAAAAAGGAGGTATGGAGGTCCACCAATTTTGGGAAGGCAGCAGGGAAGACAGGGAAGCAGTGCATAATAAATTAAGATTACACATAACCAGGTTAGATAGGAATTAGCGGAGACATTTATAATATTAGATACACACGGAAATTGCAGACAGTAGGTCATGGTACAAACATTTTGGATAGGCAACATACATTGCAGCAGCAATATGACTGGTTTGCAGACATTCAGGTGAAGTGTTGGGAAGAGACTAAAAATTTTGCATTGCAGCTGTAATATGAAGCAGAAGCAAATTAAGTAATATAAGATGTATAGCATCGACAATGAGGCCTCACGGGAGGGAAAGTGAGGAGGAAGAAATTTTACCAAAAGAAGACGTTCAGATTTGCAATTAAAAAGCAGCACAAGGATGAGGAGAAAATGAATAAAATACTAGAAATGCTACAATAATTAACAGCAGATGTGGAGCAAATAAGATCAGAGCAGATGAAGTATAACAAGGAAATAAGCGAGGTAAAAGAAATGAGAATTTAAAGAAGGAAGGAAGTAGCATAGGAAGGAATTCACAGAAAGCAAAAAGGAGCTACAAGACACAAACAATAAACGGGAACAAATAGAAAAAGAGAAGAAACGAAACAACATAGTAATACAAGGTCTAGCCGTGAACTTAAGCAACCCAAGGGAAATAGTGGAAGAGATGTATACATGTATAGCTTCATCAAGCAAAGGTTAGATATTGAAGTACAGATGAAGAAAGCATTCAAACTGGGACCAAAACATGTCTAATACAACTAGATGGTTCCGAGGATAAACTGAAAACAATGAGGAAAAAACTGAAACTAAACAATATACGAGAAAGAAATATATTTATCAGAGATGACTTAACTAGATAAGAATGGGATATTGAAAACAAATTAGGATGAAAGCACGGGAAGAAAGAAGACAAGACAGAGAGGTCAAAACAGGCTGATCGTAGAGGGGAAATATGAAAATGAAGCAAAGAAAATGCAAAGCTGGAGGAATGGAACCACATAGAATTGCAAAGGGAAAGTGTTTCAAAAAACTAACTAGCACAGAGGACGGACAAACAAGCAAATAAAAAGAACTTACCAAAACAGGAAAATCTATGCATTGCAGCAGTTTATGGACCAAATGAAGAAGAGAGGGTAGAAAATAAAAACACATTTTATGATAGCGTCGAGGAAACACTGGAAATGTTAAAAGGAAAAGTTATTTTAGCAGGTGATATTAATGCATAAGCGATAGTTAATAATAATGGCAGAATAGTAATTACACTGTAAAAACACGAATATGATAACCACAAATTCTTTCTATCAGCACAAGGATATCCATAAATATTCCAAGGTACAACCAGGAAGGCAAGAGAAGTCAATCATTAGCTACATCAGTGTTGAGAAAAGTGAGAGCAAACGAGTCAAGGGCGTAAAAGAGCTAAGAGAGGACGGGAACTAGACTCAAACCATTTTTTAGTAATAGGAAAAGTCAATTAAGATATTATCACAGGATCAGGAAAGAGAAAGGTACCAAAAATCATGGGGAGAATAAAAGCCTATAAATTAAGGAATGCGAAAACCACTGGAATATCAAAGCCAACTAGACGAAGAGATAGCACACTGCGGAGTACGAGAGCAGAGGCAAGATACATATCAACTGTTAAATATATTTAAAAATAAGATTATTATAGCGGCGAAACAAGTTTGTGGGATAGCAAAGCAGATTGCATGGTGATCTGAAGACAGAAGAAGTGAAGTAAGACTGAAGAAATGAAAATGGAGACAGTATCTAACAACTAAAGAACCTCAAGATTACGAAAAATTTAAAGCATAGAGAATAGCAGTGCAAGGATAGCAAAGCAAGGCGAATGGAGAGGTTTTGGAGAAAGAATGGAAGTGAACAGCAGAGACAATAAAAAATGTTCTAAAGTGCTGAAACAAGTGAACAAGAAAAATCACAGTTGAGTGATACAGAATCTAAAACAAGGGGATGTAATAATGGAAGGATAAGAAAAGATAGAAAGGTGGAAAGAGCACGTTGAGGAGCTATTGAAAATACAGAGGAAAACTCTCAACGATAACAGAAGAGATCATGTAGAAAGACAAAAAAAAGAAATAGTGTGCTGTAAGTAGATGAAGTTTGGTAAAGCAGCAGTAATAGACAATCTCCGGAAATGATAAAGTTATAAGTACTACTGGACGCGGAAACCCCAATTATCGTAATCGATATACAAAAATGTGACCCCAAACTATGTAACAACTATCGGGGCATATCCTTACTCAGCCTAACCGGTAAAATTTACAGAAAATATTAGAAAAACGTTCAGAGTACACAGGACCTTTTATTTACCATACCGCAAATTATAGAAGAAACCGTAGAGCACAACAGATAAATGCATGGGGGTGTTAATGATTTAGAAAGCGCCTTTGATAGATTACCGAGGGAAATGATTTGGCAACAACTTAAAAGGAAGTTATCGGTAGGTTTGATAAATGCAATAAAACGTTAGAATTCCAAGAGCCATGTTAGACAGCATAGTATGATGTCAAAGTCAATCCAAATAATAATGGGAGTGAGGCAGAGCGAAATCTTAAGTCAACTGATTTTTATTCTGGTACTTGATGGAAATATGAAGAAGTGTGGGATATAGAAATTTACAAAAAGAAGAAATAAGCGTACTAGCATAAGCAGGCAACATAGTGTTGTTCGCATCTGCAGAAGCAGATCTACAAAATAACCTAAAAACATCGAACGAAACACTTAAGGGCACGGTTTAAATATACAGGGTATTATGGAAATGAGTGCAAATATTTCAACCAGTAATAGAACTCACCAAAATGAACAACTTCTCTATTTATCATTTTTTCGAAAACGCCCCCAAAACTGAGTTAAAATTTAAAAAAATTTACTCTAAAAATGCATACCCGCCTATGGAATAATATTTTAATTTAATGGCACAAAACAAAAAACATATCTTTGATATGAAAAGCAACAAAAACTGCATAGGTACTGATAAACCCTTTAGTTCACATCTGGTCATCAACGTACTTTATCAATTGAGGTAGGTAAGTTATTGACCGCATGGTTTTTGTGCAAGAACTTTGCAGTTTTGATATACTTGTGTCGTTCACCTCTAATTTAGATTTGTTTACCAAGCAGCTCGTCAAATTTAGGAGAGATAAATGATTAAAAAAATATGCGATTAAATGGAAAACGATAAATAGAAAAGTTATCCATTTTAGTGATCTCTACCACTGGTTAAAGTTTTTGCACTAATTTCCATAACACCGTGTATATATACAATACAAAATAATGAGCATCCCATTGAAACCAAATAAACCCTATAAGTCCCATTTGTTTCGCATTGTATGCCAAATTCCTTGTACAGTCAGACCTCACCGTTCGCGGCCTTGCGGTTCGCTGATTTGATTTTACGCGGGGCACCTTTGTGCTCGCTTTTTTTTGCCGTTCGCGGATATTTGCTTTGCCGTTCGCGGATGGAATTGCCAACGTTAACTGTTTCAACTTTCACACACTAAAAATAAATACATCAAACGTATGCGGTTTATGTCATGAACACCTAAATAACGTTATTTATCACGAACTTGTAAACACACTTATCGACCCTATTTCTTTGAATCTCTTATTACCAAATCCGACCTGAAATAAATTGTAAAATTATAACCTGAATAAACAAATGGACATTCTAGCTCTAGATTCAAGTGGCAGCAGAGGCGTAGCTAGAGATCAGCGGGCCCTTTATCATAAACTGCCAAGTGGGCCTCCCACCGTCACCCCCCCTCTCGCCCCCTGTCAGGGTATTATTAAGGGTAATATGAATCGGTGAACAGATCAAGACAACAAAGGAAATTTGCGTCGCCAAATAGACGGCGACAAAACAAAGAACAAAAGCATCTGTTTACCGATACGCCACGATCCTACGCAAATTTCAAAAACCTCTGCAGAAATAACATAATAAATTACAAGCAGCATGTCAGTTTAAAAGTGCAGCGAATAACCCCCAATAAAACTTCAGGGCAAGGGACCGACGCACGAAGCCCATCAGCGCGGCCCAAATTCGCCGCAATTGGAAATCTGATTTAATTAACAAAAACGCTCTTAATCAATAACGCGCCTAACGAAACTACACATGCATGGTACCTATCGATAGGAAAAATTAACCGCCAGCTAATAAAATTACTCCCAAGTCACGGACAAAAGAACAAGCCTAGTATTACAATGTTTTTCCCCAACCGGAGAAAACGTCGCAGCCCGCAATACGGGCGAATTTTTTCCAGAAAGCGCCCTGAACTCAAAGCAAGCCGGGGTAGAACAAAGACGTGTTTGTAACGGCTAAATGGGAACAAAGGCCAAATACATCAGGCCAATGTACAAGTATTACAAATTAAATTTTAATTAGCGGTAGGAAGAATCCAATGCAGGACTACTTGGTATCAAAATGCGGATAAAATCAGCGCGCAAACAATAAAAGCATGGTAAGGCCGGTAAAAATAATCATGCTTAGGTAATTTCATACGCAGAGCCCGGGAAAACAAATTCTTATTATAATTTAAAGCAACAAAACATAGCAAATGGGGTATCATTAGAATCGGCATTGCAACGGCCAGCCATGGCGACACCAATCAAGGCGCGAAAAAACCGCGGAATTATTAAATACGATGAAAATAGGCAGTCATCCCTTCTCCTCGGGCAAATGAGCATCCATGACGCTCAAGACAAAGGACCGGGCTCGACCCAGGAGAGTCCATTAGCAGCCCTTCAGCTCCAGGACAACCCAGTAGCCTCCAGCCTTCCAGGACAACTCAGCCGAGACCATTCAGAAGCCATCTTCACTAGCAGCCCTCTGCAGGACCTCCAGCCTGCCCCTCTTCAGGACTCTGCAGTTTTGGCAACTTCCGCTTCCGGACGCAGCACGGCCGATCCGCAACCAGCCAGCATCCAGCTCCGAATTCGCCAGCAGCCCCAGGAATTTTCCAGGATCCGCCTACAGCTCCCGCAGCTTCCAGGATGAGTCCACAGCCAGTCCGCTCCGAGCCAAACATCGCCCGCTCGCCATGGGCACCCCCAGGTCTGCTACGTAAGCCAGCCCCGACCCATTGGAGGTCTCGTATTGCGCCCGCCGCCTTACAGCGAACCTTGTGTTCCAGGAAACACCGCATCCAGGAGTTGTTCGGCCAGTCTCCCAAGACGCCCCCGGCCTCTCCCTTTGCCTAGATCGCCCGAGCCCGGATCCAGGAGCTACACCGGCCCCATCCTTACTGGAGGAACGGCTGCCATCAGGGAGTCCCCGAACGCAAACAAGGGCGCCTACCCCGGATTTCGTCTGCTTGACGGACGAGAGCGATCCATAGCTCGGCCCCCCCCGGAGAAGCCCTTTGGTACAACACCGTCGGGACGCGCCTTTTGCCCTGCTGCGCCCCCGCCGACCCCCCAGGCTCCCGCCCCATCACATCCAGCGCCACCAGCGCCCGAGTCTAGACGACGTTTTTTGTATCTATATATTTCTTTTCTTGCTTTTTTTCTCTTGTATAAATATAGTAGTAGGTTTGTTGTATGTATCATAGTGTCATTAGAAATAAAAGTATAAAAAGTTTACACCAATCAATTAGCAGCATCGACAAGGGTAACGCCTACACCCCTCCTCCCGCTGACGCCATTGTAGAACCTACCGCTGAGCATAGACCGAGAAGTGTTAAGGGTAATACCACAAAAGGTAAAAATTTTTTGAGAATTTTTTCGTTCACATGCAAATTATTGCGTTTAAATTTCTCGAAATCATAACTGCGCTAAAAATTCCGCGAGGGCGCAGGTCGAGTGAAAGTAGCGCAGTTTTTGTTGTGAGAAATTTGGAATAATTTTCATGTTGTCGAAAAAATTCTCTTAAGAAATTTTGCCTTGAGTGGTATTTGGAAAGATTATTTAACAATATGGGTAGATGACTTTTACCGTGTTCGACAGCACATATTTTTAATGTTTTCCAATATTAATTCAATACTTGAGCATTCAACACGATTATTATGAGTTTTTAGAACGGCGCTGATTTACAAACTTCACTTTGACGTTTTGGTGAAATGTCAGTCAAGGGCTACTGCAGTGGCGTAAGTAAGATTTTGCTCTGGGGGGTGTTCTGGGGATCAACCTTACAAGAAGAATTTAAAAAAAATTGAGCGTACCATAAAGTATAGTTGATTTCATTTCTACAGGACTTGCGGTAGGCCTTGATTTAACTTCTTGGCAGTAGAGACCACCTAGTTACATTTAAGAATTTATTTTTTGCTTATTAATAACCAAAAGAAGTCAGAAATAATTATTTGCTAAATAAATAACAACTTAGCTTGCTTGTAAAACAAAATTGCAAGAAAATGCATGTCCTTGCACTAACTCTAACCTATGAAAATGTTAAATGTCATTTTGACTGCAAAAACTTGTTAAATCTGCAAGTCCTATAGAAATGAAAGCAACTATACTGTTTACTTATAAACAATAAAATCATTACAATTGTAATACAATTTATAGTAGTCATTGAAGTTTTCTTGGTTTTTTTGCTAACTCGTTTATAATTTCATCTACGTTCACCTGCAGTTCTCTGTGAATGGAGAGCATTGCCAATCCATTCAGCCTATATTGCAATCTTGTATTTCGGAAGTAAGTCTTAATTCTATTTAAGGTGGAGAATGGCTTTTCAGCTGTTGCAGTTGACGCAAGAATCGTTACAAGGATTTCCAGCAACTTGAATAGGTTTGGAAACATGTCCTTATTGCATGTAGCTAGCGCATCCATTGCTGTCTTATATGGAAGATTTTGTACATTTTGGCATTTCCGATATAATTTGAATTCAGCAATCACGTCCGAAGAAGGTTCGTTGAGATCGGATTTGAAAAATGGTTGAGTCCGAATTCCGTATGTAATAATTGATATTCAATTATACATTACTGAAATCTAATTTTAGATTTTTTTGTTTAAGATAAATTTTAGTTATTCCTAAAGCCTCTGGGGGGTGTTCCGACACCCATATCACCCCCCATAGTTACGCCACGGGGCTACTGACTATATTGAAATCATTGAAACCAATCGAGCTCGCGTGAAAACACTGCGACATTAGGTGTTTTCAATGTTTGACGATTTTGATTGGCCGTAGCTGACAAATTGAATAATTTTTATTGGTTCGTTCATTATAGTGTTGAATAATCAAATAAACGTATAAAAATACGAACTCAATTTTTATTTTTTAACAAAACGAAGTATAATAAAAACTAATAAAAATAAATAATAAAAAAAGTAAAATTTAATTACATATTTTTACTAACGGACATATTACGTAAAAAGAGGGGTAAATCATAGTTTATAGTTTACATATATTTACATAAGTAAGGAACAAGTAAATGGTAAATAACAAGAAAGAAGGTTGAAGTTAATAATAATTATTTACAGAGTTACTCTCCGAACTTTTTTCTCCGCAAAATTTTTATAAGGCGTTCCATATTTGGAGATGATTTAAATTTTTTAATCTCTTCCTTTTCGATAGATAATATGGCTAAATACGATAACGAAACACTTTCCGCCTATATAAACCTAAATTCTTAAATGTGACCTGAGCAAAAGTTTCCAAATTAAATTTATATAGTTTTTTTAGAGCCCTGTATCGTTGATATGGCAGATATAGCAGTAGCTACGCCCCTGAGTGGCAGACTTATGTTACGTATGGAATTTTAGTTTGTATACGCACATTTATGTATTATTGAATTTCTTGAAGTTGCATAGTATAAATAAATCTAGTTTATGGAACCTAACCCCGCTTTTTATCATTTATGTGTTTACTTGCGCATCGCGGTTTTGCGCTTCGCGACATTCTTCTGGAACATAACCCCCGCGAACGGCGAGGTCTGACTGTATCTCTTTTCTACTTTTGGAAATTATCGCCAAATTGTCTGCGTATGCTATGTGCTTGTGGTTTCCGCTGTAAATGTTTCCGTTCCCTTTTATTCCGTTGTCCCTGATAATGTTTTCCAGAGCTACATTAAATAACATCGTCGATAGCGGGTATCCTTGTCTTAATCCTCTGCTTACTTTGATTGCACTTGATTTGATGTTTTTATCCTTTATTAAGTTTTCTGTGCTCCGGAAGGTTATCTGTGTCATCTTTATTAATTTTTCTGGTATCTTTAATTATTTTATTGCGTCGCACAATTTTTCACTTATTAGAGTATCATATGCCAGCTTGAAATCCACAAATAACGTATGTAGTTTTATTCCATATTCAAAGTGGCTCAGTTGTATTTGTTTTAAAACAAATATTTGATCTGTGACTGTTCTATTGGCTCTAAAATTGCATTGGTAATCTCCTACTATGTTTCCTGTATAGCTACCGAGTTTTAGCTTTATGAGGGTCGCAAGTATTTAATAGAGCTATTCCCGTGTAATTCTCGCATAATGTTTTGTCTCCTTTCTTATGTATTGGTCTGTTCAACGCTCTTGTCCAGTTTTCAGGTAAATTTTCTTCGCTCCTATCCTCAATATTAATTTGTGTATTTCATTATATAACATTTCTCCTCCGTATTTAATCATTTATTTATTTATTTATTTAAGAATACAAGAAGTAGGCGGCGAAGCCGATAAAACTTCTATCAAGAAAACAAGCAGATACAAACAACTGCATATAAATGACACACATGTCACATGACAACTTAAATTAATATGTTATTAATTTGTTAAACAATAATTATATAAAACGATCATACAGACTCTTGAAAACATTTAAAGTAGAGAAATTAACAATAGTGTGTGGTAACGAGTTCCATTGCTTTTGCACGCGGCAGCTAAAAAAGTTTTGCCTGAGAAGTAAATTAAATCTATTACACTCTAGTTTGTAATTATGGCCTCTAGTCATGACATTTCGATTCAGAGTGAAAAGTTTATATCACATGAGTAATGACCGTGAAGAACCTTGTACACTTCTATCATATCACCACGGGATCTTCTGTTGCCCAATGTGGGCAGGTGTAAGCGCGTAAGGCGTTCTTCGTAAGGCAAGTTCTTCAAAGCAGGGGACTTTTTGGTAAATTTCCTTTGTACACGTTCCAATTGGTCAATATCTTTAACAAAATACGGGTTCCAGACTACTGAAGCATACTCTAGGATAGGTCGCACATATGTTTTTAGAATTTTTTTAACACTATTCGGACTAAGATCTTTAAACACTCTATTTATAAGATACGCCACTGAATTTGCTTTTTTAACAACTTTAGAGACATGCTCACTCCACTTTAGATTAGAGGTAATAGTAACACCAAGATCTTCCTGCAATGTAACGGAACGTAGCAATGTATTATGTAGCAAATAATTTTGATGGGGGTTGTTTTTTCCTAGATGAAGTACTGTGCATTTATCGGCATTCAGCGACAGAAGCCAATCCCTACACCATGCCTCTAGTTTCCGGAGATCCTCGGAAATGCAGAGCGGATGAGATATAGGGTTTGCCATAAGCTTAGCGTCGTCAGAAAAAAAGAACAAAGTAGATTCAAAATCTATTCCCAAATCCCATATATAGCTAATGAACAGCAACGGCCCCAACACTGATCCCTGAGGGACTCCACTTAAAACCGGTGAGAATTCCGAGCGATGCCCTTGTACAGATACGCAGAAGGTTCGACCCTTTAGAAAATCTGCAATCCACTGTAATAACATTCCACGAACACCAAGATGTTGAAGTTTCAGCAGTAGCCTTTCATGAGGAACCCTATCAAAAGCCTTGGCAAAATCTAGATAAATTATATCTATAGGGTCCCCGTGATCCAGGGAAGCCGTGCAATGTTCTAGGGTAGTTAAGCGATTGGATACTGTTGAACGTCCTGGTAAAAAGCCGTGTTGATTATCGTTGAATATATGGTTGCACTTAAAAAACTGGGTAAGCTCCTGAACGATTACTTTTTCCATACATTTGCATGCTACAGATGTTAGGCTTATCGGCCTGTAATTGGCAGCCAGCGTCTTATCACCTTTTTTGTATACTGGAGTAACTATGGATGTTTTCCACTCTGCAGGCAACTTACCACAGTTCATTGAGTTCTGCATAATCTGTACGAGAGGGTTAGTTAACGAATCCGCACATTCCTTTAGAAGTATAGGAGGAATTTCATCTAGTCCAGGAGAAGCATTAGTTTTAAGAGACTTGATGGTCGCTAGTATTTTGTCTGGCGTAAATTCTATTGAGGTTATGCTAATCCGCATTGCAGTGGCAGGAGATAGTACTGGCAAGGAAGAGAGATCTTCTCGTACAAATACTATGTGGAACTGGCGCATAAATAAATTAGCAATAGTACACGGATCAGAGTGAAGAGTGTCAGTTTCCAAGTCTTTTAAGAGTAATGGTTGCATCTGGGGTTTAGTGTACTTAGCAATGTATTTAAAAAGGCTCTTGCCACCACTTTCAATAACCAGATTTTCATTATTAGATTTTGCAAATTTAATCACTGTTGAGAGAAAATTGCATTGATTGCGGTATTTTACGTAGTCGGTTGGGAGGTGGCTGAGCTTATATCTATCCCAAAGCTGTCTTTTTTTATTGATAAAAGTGCGAATTCTTTCCGTCATCCATGGTTTATCTTGAGCTCTTAGTTTCCTTTTAAACGGTACAGTTTTGTCCACGGCCTGAAGTATTTTATTTTTCAGAATTGCCCTTGCATCATTAATGTTTAAGTTCGACGCAGATACGTTACTCAAAATGTTATTCATGGTCACATAGTCGCCCTTTCGATAATTTCTAATCAAAGCCCTTTTGGAGTTTGATGCTTTTGAAGAGGAAAGAAATTGTATACTCGCAATTATTACAATATGATCACTTTTACCTATTGGGGGCCTATATTGAAGGTTTGTGACAAGGTTTTCTTCAGTAGTTAAGTTTAAATCAAGAAGCGACGGTGTGTCCGAGGACCGGAAGCGAGTAGGTTGTTTCACAACTTGATGGAGACCGGAATCAAGATACATATTTAGAAAATCAGCAGATGCACCCGTCCAGTCAGTAGAAGTCAACGATTCCCAGTGGATTTTCGGGTAGTTGAAATCACCAAAGATAATAAGTTTACCTTATTTAAAGTTGAATGCAGACGATAGCATTGAAATTAGTATGTTGTTCTCATCACCAGTTAAACCTCAACCATCTCAGCAGTTATTTCATCTTCACCAGGATTTTTATTGTTCTTCATTTGTTTAACGATTCTCTCAATTTCTTCTTTAGTTGGCGGATCAATTTGTTCCTGTTCTTGGGAATTTTCTTTATTCATACGGGTTTTTGCTTCATTTCCTTTATCAGTTCTTCCACTTTCCGTCCCTTCGCTTTGATAATCTTTTCCATTTAAAAGTTTGTAGAAATATTCTTTCTAACTTTCTACTATCTGTTTCTCTCCGCCTAATAGTTCACCTTCTTTGTTTCTGCAATACGAAATATTGCTCGAGTACCCCCTCCCACGTCCCGTTTTAGTGCATCATTTTCTTGTTGCAATGTGCATACTTGTTTGTAATATACATGTTGCTCCTTTTTAAAATATTTTATCTGTTTTATCATTTTTTGTATTTGTTCCTGATGTTCTTTCTGATCGCTGCACAGTTTCTTGATGTCCCTCATCATTTCTCTCATCATGCTCTTCAGTTCCTTGTCCCCATTATTCTTGTCGCTACTTTCCAATTTTCCGTTTTTTCTGGTGATCTTACAGTTTTTTGTTCCCTTTAAAAGCCTCAGTATCTTCGTTTGCCCATCTTTTCCTTTTTCCGTCTTCCATTAAGGAACCGTTGCTGTCGTAGTTAAATCTTTGCATTGTCGAAATCCGTTTGAACATATTTTCCGGGTGTGAAATTTTGCAAGTATACACAATCGCATGCGATGTGTGTTGTCTATCGTGCATACACTCGTAGCGCCACTTTCTCGGATCGACTCTTCCATATATGTATTATACATATATTGCTAGTAGTGCCTCGGACGGAGCCGACATAGTTTCACTTAGAGTATAACGCGTCTCGTACGCATGCGCGAGAATTCGATCTCCGCCTTTAGAAGAGAATTTTAAACTTGACCACTTCCCCATTGGGCAGACGACGCGCCGCGCTTGCGCACAGCTCACCATTATACATTGAATAGTTGGTTGTCTGTCTCACTTACTAAGTGAGTTTCCCACTCATAGCCGCCAGCAATATAGTAAGTATTACAGATATGGACTCTTCAAAGTTCACGGTTCTCATCACTGCATCAAGACTTAAGTTATAATTAAATGTATGACCTGATAATATTCCTCTATGTATTTACGGGTCCTTATCTTTATATAATCAGCTATATGTTCTTCAAATTTTGGTGGTTTAAATCACTCGCCACGATCCAGATATTGGATTTAGTTTCGGAGTCTCAAAACCACACTTTATTACTTTGCCAACACACCCTTTAATTAAAAAAATGAAGAGACTCCTATTTTAAAGATATATTAATAGTTGCGGAATAGGGATTTACACTTGATCTGCATGTTGTAAAAGAATTAGTAAAATCATACTTAAATGCAGTAAGACCGTGACACAATTCAGACAATAAACCATATGAAGGGTGATTATCGACATTTTTTAGAAAGACACAGCTATCAGTTCTCCAAAAGAATTTCACACACATATATTTTATGTGCATATTATGATTGACATTAGATATATATCGAATAAAAGAGTTGCTATTTGCTGATTTAAATTGTTTTATTTTTTTGGAACGCCACTTTTCTTAGCCTATTTAAAACTAAAATGTCCGCAATATCGATGTTGTTTTCTTCTGCCCACACACAACACACGTTGAAACTATTTAGAGCATCTTCATGTTTGATCAACACCTTTTGAACTTGAACTTGATCCTCGTTATTTACTTGTTTTTCCACACTATTAGAAATCTTTTCTCGAGAAATTTTCAACCCTCGCAGCCCGTAGCGATTCATAAATTTACGTACCCAACCCCTGCTTGCAGCAAATCTATCATTGTCTCCGTATGATTCTTTATAGAACTGTAAAGCTTTTGCTATTAAAGTATCGGCCGTTACTGGAACATGTCGATTGCGCTCCATTGAGAACCAACGATACAGCTTTTTTTCCATTTGAGGAAACACCGACGTCTTTAAAGTTTTCCTATCCCCTGGACCTGTCAGGCAATTACTAACGTGCCTAAAAGATAACAAATTAATCTAATAACGGTGACGAAAGTAATAATTCTTATCTTACCGTTTTATTTCATCTTCTTTTTGTTTTATGTTACTGATCGTGGATGGCCCGACGCCGTATTTTAATGCGATTGCTTTTCCTGTAACTCCACGTTTAAGTTCGTCTAATATAGCAATTTTCTCGCGTAACAATAACGTTTTGTGAGCACGTTTTAGTGACGGTTTTTCTCCTGTGTGAGTCTTCCTATGAACGTCCAATTTATCTTTGGATGTTGCTTGATATCCACAAACAATGCAGGGAAATCGCCTCTCCTCCGTATGATGTTTCATATGTGCATCGAGAGCATCTTTTAGTGGTGTTCTATATTGACATCTTGAACACACATAATCACTCGAATGAATTTCCATACGATTAACCTCACTTTTGCATGTCGATTTAATGTCGCAAACCGTTCCTGTTTCTTGACTAATACACGATTTTTCCATCTCGTGTTCCATGGCCAATGATTTTTCGTTTATGTCAATGTCCTCTTGCTCTACTTGTTCTTCCATATTACCAGAAAGCTTTTGTCCAGAAGTTTTCAATCCTCTCAGTCCGTAGCGATTCATAAACTTACGTATCCAACCCCTGCTGGCTACAAATCTGTCATTGTCTCCATATGATTCTTTATAAAACTGTAAAGCTTTCGCTGCTAAAATATCAGGCACTATTGGAACAAGTTGATTGCGTTGCAATAAGAACCAACGATATAGTTTCTTTTCCATTTGAGGAAATACTGACTTTTTTAAAGTTTTCCTATCCCCTGGACCTGTCAGGCAGTTACTGACGTGCCTAAAAGATAATGAAATCATTTAATAGGGGGTGACAAAAGTTTTCATTCTTATCTTACCGTTTTATCTCGTCTTGTTTTTGTTTTATGTCGCTGATCGTTGACGTCCCAACGCCATATTTTAATGCTACTGCCTTTCCTGTAACTCCACGTTTAAGTTCGTCTAATATAGCCACTTTCTCGCGTAACGATAACGTTTTGTGAGCACGTTTTATCGGTGGTTTTTCTCCAGCGTGTGTCCTCATATGTGCAACTAAGTTATATTTGTTTTTCGCTTTATACTCACACCTGGAGCAAGAATACGGCTGTTTTCCTGCGTGAGACATCATATGTTTGCTTAAAGTAGATTTTTCTGTTGCTTTATATTCACAAATAGAACACGCGTAAGGTTTTTCTCCAGTGTGAGTCCTCCTCATACATACATGATCACCAGAGTGTATTTCCATATGATCAATAACCGCACTTCTGCATGTTGATTTAAAATTGCATAAACTGCAAAAGAATGACTTATTTATTTCATTGGTTGTGGTTAGCGATTCCTCTTTTATGTAAATTTCTTCTTTAATTGCTATTACACTGGAATTATAATCACACGCCGTTCCTGGCATTTCTAGACTAATAAACGATTTGTTGATCTCGTGTTCTGTGACCGGTGATTCTTCTTTTATGGTAATTAATTCTGGCTCGATATTTGTTAAGTCAGAATTACCGATGTCAAAATGACTTTCGATCATTTCTTCTTTGACGTACAAGTTTTCGACTGTAGCAGTAGCATTTATATTCAGTAGTTTATCTAAATTGTGAGCCATTATGGTGAGTAAATTATCATTTATAAATTCGTGTTATAACTCCACCTTCGATTTGACAATAACAATATCTGTAAGAAATTATTGAAATGTTTGGTTAAGTTGTTCTAAGATTATTGCTAGACTTTTCTACAGCTGCATACCTTCAAGTTGAAGATTCCTAATCCTAACGTGACATATAATTACGAAATATCTTGGTTCAACGCCCTAAATTGAACAAAGAAGTTAGTACATGGATATGGTTAAGTATTACTCATCAGTCATCAATTCCATCCAGTTTCGCCAACTTCCAAAACGCACAATTCTTGCAGAAGCAGGTTCTCAAGTTTTCTAAAATTATATAAATGCTATTGTTTTTAATATGCCCCACATTCGTCCATAAAAGCTGTGATTTTAAATGAAAGAAATACAGGATGTTGGAAAAATGGGCAGCAGAGATCCAACTTACAGCTCATAACAATTTAAAAAATACACTCAAGGGAGCTAAGAGTCTTAGAATTACATTGACTATTTCTTTCACACACTTTAAGCCAATCGAATCTTTTAAATTTCTGAGATTTATCCAATCAGATCTCAATTATGCAATAATTTGCACTAAACAGAGCCGGATTAACGGTATGTGAGGCCCGGGGCTAAATTTTTTTAGAGGCCCCATTCCTCAAGTTAGGGGCATATTCTACAAACATGCTTTATTATTTTATTAAATTAATATTTTATTATAGGTAGGAAAGTTTTTAATTTCCGAAACATTTACGCAACGGGTACAAAGGGATTAGAAACCGCACTAGATTATAACCTTCAAATATTTTCGAGGTCCCCGAAATTCGGTGGCCCAGGGGTGCAGCCCCCTTAGTCTCCCCCCCCCCCCCCTTAATGCGGCTCTGGCACTATTGCAAACAGCCTCGTCATCTAATCAGTGACGCGCATGAATGGATTAACGATGTTCCCACTGTCCCTACCCTATGTAGCGAAACCACTTCGAAATTAGCGCGGAAAGAAGACCCTGTTAAGTTTTGTTCGGGAAGTAGTCTGCAAAATATCCCTCTTGCATATCAAATTGATTCAAATTATCGAAAGTTTGGCATGCACTAGGGATGTTACTAATGACTATATCATTCAAATGTTAGAAACCAATAAGAATGCGTAATTTTCCTCAGTTTCCATCTATTATTTCAGTAACTATGGCGATATCGATTATAAAAACCTTTGTATAACGGCTGTAATACTATCCTTTGTATAATCGCAGTTATTAAAATCACATAGCATTGAAAAATGTGACAGATGCTATAATAGTTATTTACTATACAAGTGGGATAACAGTATCATTAATATACGTGTGTGTAAGTTACAAACGAGTGCGTAGCACGAGTTATGTAAGCACACAAGTTTATTAATGATGCATTATCACACATGTATTGTACAAAATTTTATCTACGACTGCCTAAAATTGAGAAAAGTGCATTAAGAGAAATGTCAGATCTGTCATTTTCAAAACTATTTTAGTAGGCAAATGTCATTATGTCATTCATTTGACACTATTTCAGTTACGTAATGAAGTCATTACACAACTCAGTTGCGTAATGAAACCATTACATAACTGAGTGGTGTAATGAGCTTCATTACGTAACTGAAATAGTGTCAAATGAGTGACGTAATGCGTTACTTATCCCACTGGAGTAGATAAACAATATTTAAATTACATAAACGCTTGCGTTCGAAGCTTCCCCACAAAATAATTCTTTTGTTTAGTTTAACTTAAACAGCTTTAGTTAGTTAACGAATGTTATTTATTTTGTACCAGAGGTTTAATAATAAATATAAAAATTGACTCATCAACAACGTTCCAATCTTAGCCATAGACTACTCTAGTGTACCCCTATACTAATTACTAAATAATATAGAGAAACACTAGACTACCCTAAGACTTGCTAAAATTAATTAAAGTAAATGAACCAGAGCAGACTAATAATTGCATAGCTCCCGAGTCAAGAACAATTTCATATTTCATTATATTACATGGCGCTTTTCGTAGGGACAATTCCAAAACGTTGCGATACTATACAAAGCAAACAAGATTCTACTACTCAAGTAGTTTTTCCAATCATTTGGAAGAGCTATGCGGTGTCCTGTTTTGCCAATTTACTTTTATAAAACTTTATCAGCGTAGAACTGGGAATCAGATATAATTATTTTTGAACGAAGAAAGCAGTTTTTTAGAGTACAAAACTGATTTTACGACACCTCCGATGAAGGAGTGCCGATAACCTATATCACGTTCGCGAAAATTTCACTGCTTGCCCTAAATACTTATGAACAGGCTACTAACCGCGGCTGAATACGCTCAGGGAGATGGGAGGGGTTCTTTGAACAGGACACCTTAAGGACAAGCGTAACGACATATACAAGGTATTGATAAATAAAAGGGTGTCACGGGTTTCGCGTATGGATTGAAACCAGAAGGGCCAAACGGGGTTGGAGGGTGGGCCAGGATCCGCTACACACAAATCATATACAGAATGCCATTCGGGCAATAGCATGGCACAGTATTACAGGTATATAAATCGAAAGACAGCATAAAAAGAACCAATCGGCAACATTTAACAAATGGGGTCTGTTGGGTTTTAAACACACAGATATTCAGCTCATTCCTGCTCACGCAAACTTTTAAATCGAGTGAAATAATTCCTGCTGAAATCGGACGTTTGCAACGAAACGCTCTTGCGCAGATCGATCGATAAAATCTAAAATTAGAATACAATGCTATACTGTTTCTAACAAGTTAGGCGAATTATTTTCAAAAAGTGTGTTTATATTTATCTCACTGTTGCGGGCTATATGAGACTGGACAGGAATGTATACTCAGACACTATTGAGAACAGTAGGAGCAGAAGTATTTAAATCCAATCTTCTATATACAGTATTAATCTAAGCAGAGAACGTCCTCTGGTATATAGGACAGGTGGTACACAGTGAGCCCGGATACAAAGCTAAATAAACGTTATAAAATTTAAGTTAAGAGCTCGAATGTCAATTTGCCTGCACATTACAACTGACCTTTTGGTTTGTTACTCGTCTACAAAAGTTGAGAGCAAGGTGCAAGTTAATATAGTTTTGATCAGCAGAAGTTTATTTTTAAAGGTGTGTAGTTACTTACGATCATTTTGTAAGTAAATTTCGCCAAGAAAAAAATGGCTTTTAACAGCTTTCTTTGTTTCATTTCCGTTATTGATGTATCGGCCTAACCTCAAATGTTTGTTACCGCTAAATAATCTGGTCATATGTAGTTTTCAGTCATTTACATATAAAGGTTCCAAAAGTGCACAATGAGACAAAATCTATGAGACATTGAGATTGCCTCATTGTTAACCTTTCCCACTGAAAGCATTTTAGTTTTGAATCGTATCTATTGTAATTTTTACTTTAGATACAGCGTAAGGAAAAACCTTGTGTAATCGGAAAAACTTCAGGTGAAGTTGTGAAAAAAGTTGTTAGTGTGGTTTTAAACGAATGATTTAAATTCGATATGTTAAAAAGAAAAAGAACAATCTAGATGGAAAGATTGCAATGGAGCCCATTTATGCTAACAGACAGATATTTAAGGTAGACTAAGAAAACAATTGATGGAGTAGGAATTTAAAACTTTGTGGCAAAATGGCCTACGGCTTAACGAGATTTGACACCAGGAGGCTGGCATTTGAAGTAGCACACGCAAAAAATTGCTATTCCAGAATCGAGGAATAATCATAAAACGGCAGGAGAAGATTGGTCACGAGCTTGTTTGAAGCGACATACATCCTTAAGTATAGAAAACCAGAAGCATGCAACCTATCTAGCTTAACGTCTTTTAATAAGTACAGCGTAAATTTTTTTAATAACCTGCAGGAAATTCTTAAGTAGTGGTTCACGAAATGAATTTTGGATGAAATCATTACTACTACGGTACAAAATAAAGAAAAAGTTATTGCCGCAAAAGGAGATGAACAAGTTAATCACTGCAGTAGTTGTGAATGTGGGCAATTTGTCATAATGTGCGCTATTATTTTGGCCAATGGAGCGTTCTTGCCACCTGCTATTATATTTCCAAGAAAGTTTGATAAACCTTGCATGCTCCAACGAGCTCTGCCTGGTAGTATGGAGTTAGCAACTTTGTCTGGGTGGATGAATTCAAATATTTTCGTTGAAGTTTTGCACCACTTTATTAAACGTATTAATTCTTCCAACACTCCCAATTAGAAATGGGCGGCATGACCCGCGACTCACGACGTGACCCGCAGCTTTTATTTGAAAATTTAAATTCAGATAGAACAGAATGTTCAAATTTAAAACTAATAAAGGACCAGCAACAGAACTAAAAATTCTAAAATAAAATATGTTTTTTGCACGTGAAATAATTTACGTGATATGTTGCAATCAGAGTAGTAGACACATAAAGAAATAAATGAAAATTGACTACAATAGCTTACAAGGAATAAATACTGATTTTTCGCAAACACGTTTCTTGCAACCGTCTTCAAAGACACGCGATTGACTGTAGACACAACATTCACAACACAACACAAGTGCGAAGCTCCGTCGCTGCAGGCTGCCACACAGCAGTACAACGACCTCCCGCTCCAGCTTTAGATCTTCCACATGTCGGGCAGTTGGGGAGCGGGACACTCTGCAGTCTTTTATTCCGTACTAAATTTGTTAGGTGAAATTAACGTGAAACGTGAATCACGCCTGGAAATGTTCACTCACGGTCACTCACGTTCACGGGCCGATTTTCAAATTTTACTCACGTTCACGACGGAACCCGCCGTGACCCGACTTTTTTTCACGTCACGCGCCCGTCCTTACCCTTAATCTACGACAATCAATTAAGTCACATTTCTGTGAAGATCGCAAATAAAGCCCGAGGTGCTGGCATAACAATATTGATGTTACCACCACACTGCAGTAACAAAATTTAGACCGTAGATATCTGTGTGTAACCTAACGCTACCTTTGTTTTAAAGGAGCTGCCCCACTAGCTCCTAGCAAGTGAGTACATTTTATATCATCTACTGTCAGAAAAAGGTACTTTTAACTATTACTGAAAGAACAGCAGTTAACCGAGTTTGAGAAAAGGGAACAACTTCACCGGAAAGCTTCAATATCATATGTGTAGTAATTCTTTGTTTATATTTATAACAACAGATGCCCCATTATTGAATGCCAATTTCAGTTTATTTTTTGTTATAACTGTAGAAGAAGGAAATTCATTTGAATTGCTCTCGACGCAGTTTTATGGAACAGAAACCAAATGCATTACATTCTCAAATTCGAGCCGACAGGGAAAACAAATTTGAACTCACTCGGGCGTGAAACTGTAATAGCTCTTAGAATATTGCATTCGTATCTGTATAAATTATGCAAAAGCTTCGTTGCTCCAAGTTAACGTGCATACACTTCCAGCACTGTCTAGGAGCAATTAAATCAATAACTGCCTCGATAGGTAGGAAAATATACTGCAAATTTAAGTTGTTAAAGTTGCGTACGCGCTTGCTAGGAATAAACAATTTAATGGATGTTCGCTGTAAGAAAATTGTGTTGAGAGTTATCAGTTATTCATAATTTCTAGAAAGCGGAAAAATATAGAGTAGCCTACATCTTAAGTATTTGAGATACAAGTAGACGTTCTGCTATTTCTTCAAATATTTCAAATTCGAAATGTTCGATATGTTTATGTGAACAATGATTTGTGTATAATGTTCACTAAAGAAAGCGTTGAATAGATCAAGGGCCCTCAGTCTGTTTGACATGTACGTTTTCTGCGCAGTGAAAATAGTTATAAACACGTTTGGAAGGGTTGCATAAAATAGGAACTATAGTAAAATACAATGAATGATAAAAAAATAAAAAAAAAACGAAATTTGTGGTATAGGTAGGTATATTATAGCTGGTCTCCTATAAAACATTTACTTTACTGGATTTTTTGAGTTAGTGAAATCAGATTTTCGCTGCGTCTACTTTACTTCTAAGTTATCACAGTGACGACGTAGTGCAGTCCTCTACAATACTAAATTAAAGATATTTGCTGAGGGCGCCAACGAGTCTTTGTGATCATATAGAAGCGGCAACTCATAAACTCAAAAGCGGCGGTCAGTCGCAATACATCTGAAATAAGAGGGTTGCAGTGACATAATAAGACAAGTGCTACATAGTAACATTGTATAATATTCAACTGTAATGTTGCATACAAATAGCTAGTCAATAATATAGTATAAAATAATAGCTAGTACAGGGGCACTTACGTATAATTCCTATAGTAGTTCGGGTACACCCAATTAGCAAAAAAGCTGAAATAATGGTCCTAGCGTAAATATCACAGATCCGCCTTATAGACTGGATCACGGGTTCATACAGACAATAACAATGACAAATGTAAAATTACAAACAGATTTACGTCTAATCAACAAACATAGTGCATAAAAAGGTTGAAGTTCAAAGATTAAACACGCAAAAGCAGCAGTAACATTCAAGGAATTCTGAAGAAATCTTATCGAATCCGCAATTCGCATAGCCCAAAATGTTTCAATGCAGAAATTTGAAGTAATATGCACGGGAACCTGATGGGTATCATATGAGATAAGGCCACAAATGTAATTAGGTAATTCAGTAGTGAACGATCAGGCTCTGCACGGTAAACTTGCTACTGACCGAAAAGAAAAAACAAGCCAACTTCGCAGTGGCAAAACCATTGCAACATGGAACGTAAGAGGACTTCTGCAGGCGGGAAAACTTTACATCGTTGGGCGCGAACTGAAGCGACACAGAATAGACATCTGTGGACTGTCGGAAACGCAGTGAAAAGGCTGCGGACACTTTGACACAGAAGAGCATGTGCAACAAGGGAATACCTCAACACGTCGAAGTTTACAGGCCCATCAATGACACAGTTCTGACCCTCACCCTCAATATCAAGCAATACAAGCTGCATCTAGTGCAGGTGTACAAACTCATCACCGACGTAGACGATCAAGAAATAGAAGACCTCTACGCTAGCCTAGAAGACACCATGGCAGCTCTCAGACCTAAAGGTATCGTGGTCTTGATCGGAGACTCCAATGCGAACGAGTATGGCAACAGACGCATCCAGTTTACGATTGACAACAACATGTCGATAATGAACACCATGTTCAAACATCACAAACTACGCTTCTACATGTGGACCTCACCGAACGGGACGATATAAGAACCAAATCGACTACATCCTCGTAGACAAAATATGGAGAACGTCTTTCCGCAACGTCAAGACCAGACCAGGCTCTCAATGTGGATTTGACCACAGCTTACTCTGGGCTCATCTGAAGATCAAGTTGAGCAAACTAGCAAATAAAGCAAAATCTAAGAGAATGATCGCTCCTGAGCCGGTCGCCTTTCAGAAAGCTTTTCGAGATATTGATCCACCAGACCTCGAGGGAAATAGTGATGAAATCTGGAGAGGGGTAGAAAAATGGATTTCTGATGCAGCTAATAAGATTCCAAATTGCAACAAAATCTTGAAACGCCAGCACTGGATGTCAAACGAAACTTTGTCACTGGTTAATAAGCGACTCAACATCCGGCTCTTAATAACAGATCCTGAACAACAGAAACGGCTGCTGAAAGAAGTGAACACTGACATTAAGCACGGTTGCAGAAAAGACAAAAACGTGCATATCAACAAGCTGTGCTCGGAGCTGGAGAGGCATGCAACTGAGAACCGCTCCACAGAATTCTACAATAAGGTGAAGTACCTGGCACGAGATTTCAAACCCAAAACACAAACTATCAGGGACGATGAAGGCAGCGTCATCGCGAACTTAAAAGACATAGCCAAACGTGTCGAGAATACTGCATCAGGCTGTACCACGCCGAACCGCAGCCCGTCCCAGGGGACCAGAAGCGAGATCTCGAACCAGCGATCCTCAAAGAGGAAGTGGAATGTGCGGTAAAGAAGCTGCGCAATCACAAAGCAGCAGGGTCCGATGGAATCACCTCTAAAGTGCTGAAGAACATGGGTTAACTGGGAGTCAATGTCCTTCACAGCCTATGTCAGAAGATTTGGACGTCCGGCGAATAGCCCAAGAAGTGGTGCCACTCCATCTTCACGCCGCTGCCCAAGAAGTGTTCCCCATTTGACTGCGGAAACTATAGAACGATCTCTCTCATTTCCCACGCCAGCAAAGTCATGCTTACGGTACTAAATGAGAGGCTGAAGACCTTCCTCCTTCCACAGATACCGGACGAGCAAACGGGGTTCGTTCCAGGCCTAGGAACTCGTGAACAGATCCTGAAAGTTGGAGAGCTCGTTGAGAATTTAACGTCAGGATGTTCATGTGCTTCGTGGACTATAAGAAAGCCTTCAACAAGGTGAAATGGTCGAAGCTTTGAAACATTCTCATCGAAATGGGAACACCGAGCACTGCGACGCTTTCTCAGATGACTTCTCAATCTCAGCTGGAGTGCGACAAGGGTGAATCTCATCCCCTCTCCTCTTCAACGTTTACAGCGAATACATCATAAGAGAGGTCCTCGAATACTGGAGTGGCGGTATCGCAGTTGGTAATAAGAAAGTCAGCAATTTACGTTATGCTGATGACATACTGATAATAGCGAAAGACGAGCGTGAACTAGAAACTGTTATGGGGAAACTAGAGGTGCGGCGTAGAGTGTACGGACTTGAAATTAACAACACGAAAACCAAAGTGATGAACAATAACCCAGATACCGTGAGAGTCGCTGGCTACGAGGTCGTCAGTCGCTCCGAATACCTAGGGTCTGTCATCATCAACACCGACGAGTGCGAGCCTGAATTTAGCAGGCGCATCGCGATTGCGAGGAATTCGACAACAAAACTCACTCGTATACCTCCGTCACCGTAAAGACAAAACTGAGATTGGTCCGAACTCTTATTTTCTTCATCGCAACATATGCGGCAGAAACTTAGAGGTAAAGATGGCAGACCGCCGCAGGCTCAAGTGACTTATACTAAACCCGTTTCTTCCAGACTCGAGTGCAGCGCCTGAGCTCCAGTCGGGAGCCGCTTTGGGCTCTACAGAATCCATGGCCTCCCTCAGTCTCAATCACCTATTTACCGCCATTAAACGAAGGGTTAACAAGGCCTCGGCTAGCTCTTTTAACTCTCGGCAGAATATGGCGTGGTGTAAGGACTAAGTTAAGAAATGCTTCGGGCTTTTAAATTGAACAGAAGGATTAATATAATTGCGGCGCACTGTCGTTACTCACAACATATGAAAACAAAACTAGCTATTTATTTATATGCCACCCACCTTTGGCGTTCCACTGCATACCATAGATTACTCGTTCATCTAGAGGGATTGCAGAAGAAACCACAAACAAACAATAGCAATAGGGCATTTATTTAAACCCAAATATCGCAGCAACACATGAATCATTTGCTTAGCCCTTAGGCGATGTGACAACAATTAAAGTTGTAGAACTATTGTAAATCAAATGAATTTATAAATCACAAATAGGAATTAACTTCCAAATATTCAATCAACAAAATGCTAATTATAGCTTAATTTACAATTTCAGGACAACACCTGTGCTATCGCAATAGGCATAAACTCACAACGTCTAAGGCGCGGCTCATAAGTTTCAATGCACATGCTTATTTCAGCAATTTTGAATTATTTAGATTCTCGCTCATTAGCGTCATAAAAGATTGAGCCAAAAGGTTGATTGAACACGTTTAGTTTGATTTGCTAAGATCTTAGTAGGAACTGATTTGGCTAATAAATTCTTAGAATACCAAAGTCGCCACTGTTACAAGACAGCTAATAACAAAAGGAATTACATCGGGAATTCCTGGCTGCATACAGAAGCGAAATAGGGGAACTGAATTAGCTGAATTCTAGCCTCCATGTGAGCGCAGAATAGCCCATATTAGCCCATACTAGCGGGCCTAAATATTAGGAATTAGAAAGCGAAAATAAGCTATGAAAGGCATTCTTACCGAAGGTGTTATCGGCCTAATTGCGTAGAAAACGGCACCACAGCGGTTTCAATTATTGGAGGCGCAAGGGAATTCAGCTTAAATATAAAGATTAGTACGCAAAGAATAAAATAGATGAGCTTCCTTACTTACGCTGAATGCGCACCTTCGAAAAACAACGCATAGCGGTTTCGCTTGTTAAGTAACACAAACGGCTTCAGTTTAAGCCCGACGATTAATATCCGCGAGAGCGTGCTTTTCGAAAAATCAATACTCTTCCAGCTATTCTACTGTTTGAGCGGCCTACTGGAATCAAAATGCCAAACAACCACGCTGACACTTTGGCTTCATCGTACGTTTATTAGCCGCCGAAAAATCTCTGGTAGCTTGTAAAGCAACTCAGGAGAAATCTATAGCAGCGTAATGATGGGTTTCGCGAACAAGGAGATGACTTCCAACTGGGGCAGTGATGTTAATTCCTCAAGAAGAGAACGGGAATGCGTGCGATATATAACGGGAGTTAATACAAAATTGAATCGTGGGAAAGGTATTTGTTGGTGGAGCATAAACCGTCAGTGGATCTCTATATATCAATCTAGACAATAAGCTGAGTCGATAGATACCACTTCAAGCTGATTTAAAAAATATATTCAATGTGATCTAGTCTGCACAGATCAAATCAGACTCTATACTTACCTTAAGAATGTATCAACGCACTTATAGCCACAGGAGTCTGAGCCTAAAACTATTCGTGACATCGTAAGATTACACACATGAACATGATATTTTAATTAATATTAATGTTGTAAATTGCCAAAAATGTTTGATACTTTACATGAAAATTTTTAGGTAATTGCATCAGCAATGATTAGCAGATTTTCGAAGTCATCTGCACTTATAAATACAGCGGATGATGTGTAGAACCATGCACTACTCTTAAATTTTCCTGAATTTAGCGGTTTTAGTGATGTTATAACGGGTGGGCCAACTAGAAGTTTCTTTTTGAAAATTTAATAAAACGAACATAAATATTTTTTTTCATATATTATGGCTTTATTGGAAAGAGCAAACATTCCCATTATTTATGGAATACGATTTCATTCATGTGGCTGCCTCGACTGGCTGTGCAGTAACGCATCCTGTCAGCCCAATTTTTCAAGACGTTGTTGACGGTTTCGGGCTCTATCTGACGAATGGCTCGGCCAATATTCAACTTAAGAGCCTGGATCGTTTGTGGATTGTCCGCATAACATCGATCTTTTACGAAACCCTACAAAAAAAAGTTCAACGGCGACAAATCGCAGCTCCGAACCGGCTAATTGACATCACCAAAACGGCCCATTACACGATTACCGAACTTGGTGCGCAAAAGAACGATTGTTTGATGGGCGGTATGGCATGTTTCGCCATCCTGTTGAAACCAAAGGTCGTTCAAGTCTATGTCCTCAATTTCTGGCCACAAAAAGTGGGTTATCATGCCCCTGTACCGCTGACCATTGACCGAAACGGCGTTTACAGCAGCATTTAAAAAAATGAGCCAATGATGCCACCACTCCACAATTCGCACCAAACTGTCACTCTCGTAGGATGCATTGGCTTCTCGACGATCATATGCGGGTTTTCAGAGCTCCAGATGCTGCAGTTTTGTTGGTTAACATAGCCGCCGAGAGGAAAACGCGCCTCATCAGAAAAGAAGATTTTTCGACCAAAATCGTCGTCCATTTCGAGCTGCTCTAAGGTCCAAACTGAGAAGCGATAACGAGGCAGCTGTTGTAGTGAGTAGACCTTTATAGGACATTAGGTGAACAGACCACAATACCAGTGCGTACAAACACTTCCGTCACTGCTGCCCGTAATGTGGAGACGTATTTTGTAGTCACCTCATGTAAGTTGAAACTAAATAAATTATTAATAACCAAACAGAGTTATCAATACAACATGGCGCAGTCGTGAGTTATTATAATAAATAATAAAGAAAGTGAACCCGCGTGATTAGCAGAATACCAAGCAGAGTACCGCGAATTTGAATATTAGAGGTTAGGAAACCACGTGCAGATAGGTAACCGAAACAAAGAAAATGGAATTTATAAAACAACCAAAGCCAATGCAAATGAGTGGGGACTTGGGAGTGAATTGGAAGAAGTTTACAGACAATTTTACAATATATGCATTAGCCTCGGGATGCACTTCGAAAGATGAAAAAGTCCAAGCCGCAGTACTTCTCCACTGTATGGGAGACGAAGCAAGAGAGGTCGTCGATACTCTAGGACTCACAGCAGAAGAGAAAGCCAAATCAAAGTCAATTCTAGACAAATTGAATGCATACTTCCTACCAAAAGTCAACCCGAGTGTCGAACGTCACAAATTCAACACTTGTATTCAAAAAGTAGGTGTAAACTTTGATGGGTATTTAACAGAGTTGAGGCAGATAGCGTCCAATTGTAACTTTGGAACCTTAAAAGACAGCCTAATATGCGACCGAATAGTTTGCGGAATCCGAAATTGTCATGTTAAAAACAGGTTATTAAGAGAAGCCGATCTCAAATTGGATAGAGCCATAGAGATATGCAAAGCAGCCGAGCAAAGTGAAGCGCACATCAGACAGCTACAAGAAACCAACAACCTAGAAGTAGGAGCGTTACAAGCGAAGCAGTTCAGTACGGGGACAGTCAAAAAAACCTACAGCAACACACCGAGCCATCCGCAGAGACACCAAGGGACCATTTCACAACCAAGACAATGGAACCATGGAAACAACAACAGACAAGCAAATCAGCCAGCAGTTCCTTCTGTCACGCAGAATAGAAGATTTTCAGGTTTTTGCGGTGGGCAGCGAAATTGCAGCAGATGTGGTTACGTCCATAATCCAGGTCACTGTCCAGCATATGGTAAAGTATGCCTAAAATGTGGCCGCAAGAATCATTTTGCCACAGTATGCAGAGCAAGAAATGTAAATGCAGTCGCAGGAGATATCGAAGAGGTTGCAGAGCAGTGTAATAATGAGGTAATTTCAGAATATGTATTAGGGTCATTAGAATCTGACAAAACAGTAGATACAATTGTAGGTGATTGGTTTGTAGAATTAAAAATATTAGAATGTAATCAATGTATTAAGTTTAAGATTGATACGGGTGCACAAATTAATGTAATCCCATGGCATGTTTATGACAAATTAGGATTAAGCATTGAATTGACTCCTTCAAATATGATCGTGCGAAATTATGAGGGTTCAATTTTGAAAACGAAGGGATCTTGCAAATTACAAGTTATGACAAACAATAAAAAAACAGAATTGGTTTTTGTAATAGCAGAAACAAACATAACTTCAACTCCAATTGTTGGTATAGAAGCAATCAAAAACTTAAATCTTTTAACCATAAATCAAATTGACAAAATTGAAAATCTTAACACAGAGCAAATTATTACAGAATATGCAGAGCTATTCACAGGTCTGGGTAAAATTCAGTCGCAACCGTGTGAGTTCAAGCTAGTTGAAAATTATGATCCGGTTGTAATTCCTTGCAGAAAAATTCCATATACTCAATTAGACAAATTAAAGTTAGAATTGGAGAGAATGGTGAACGATGAGGTAATACGTAAAGTCGATGAACCAACAGAGTTTGTCAACCCCATTGTTCTAGTTAACAAACCAAACAATCAATTACGAATTTGTTTAGACCCACAAGGGTTAAATAAAGTCATTTGCAGGGAGTATTATAAATTGCCTACATTCGAAGATCTAACCCATAATTTGGCAATCGTTTTTGGCTGCCAGAGGTTTCATCAGTACATCTATGGTAGTAAAGTCAATGTTGAAACAGACCACAAACCACTAGAGGTAATTTTTAAGAAGCCTTTGAATAAATGTCCACTTAGATTACAGCGTTTGCTGATAAGTTTACAACCCTATGACATATTAGTTAAATATAAACCAGGGAAACATTTGTACATCGCGGACACGTTATCCAGATCTAGCTACAATGACAAAAATTTTAGTATTAATGAAAACGAAATTGAGGCTCAAGTGAACTTAATAGATTATGTTAGTATTAGCAAACAAAAATTTGACAAGTTAGTAACTGAGACTAAAAAAGATGGAGAATTAATAGAACTAGCTAGAGTAATTAAAGAAGGTTGGCCGAATACAAAGAAACAGGTAAACCCGTTAATACAACCCTATTGGCATTGTAGACATGAACTCGTGGAAATGAACGGAGCAATTTTTAGAAATAATCAACTGATAATACCTAAAGTAATGCGAGCAGAGATTGTAGATAGGTTACATTACAATCATCTAGGGATAGATAAAACCTTATTAAGAGCAAAAGAACTAGTTTACTTTCCATTTATTACAAAACACATTACCGATAAAGTAAAGAATTGTCCAGCATGTTTAACATTCCAAAATAGTTTACAAAAAGAACCTAGAATAAACAAAGAAGTGGCTACTAGACCTTGGCAAATAATAGCGGCTGATTTGTTTTATTTTAAGGAAAAACAATTTCTTCTTTTAGTGGATACATTCTCCAAATATCCAGAAGTATGTTGTTTAAATAATAACACTACAAGTGAGATAGTTATACATAACTTTAAATCAATATTTGCAAGGCATGGTATTCCAGATTTGTTGTATACAGACAATGGGCCACAATTTGTCAATTCAAAATTTAATAGCTTTTTAGCAGAGTGGGAAATATCTCATCAGACTAGCACACCTCGCTACCCTCAATCTAATGGTTTCATAGAGAGGCAGGTGCAAACAATTAAAAAATTGCTAAAGAAATCACTTTTTGATAACAAAGACATGTATCTAACACTGCTCGAATATCGAAACACTCCAATAAGCAGTGAATTACCGTCACCGGCACAACTTTTGTTTGGGCGTCGACTTAAAGGAATCGTCCCAATTAGTGAAAAACTACTCACACCTAAGTATGCATTACAGTATACCGAAGTTCTCAATCAGAGACAGAAAAAACAGCAAAACTATTATGATCAGAACGCTAAATACCTAAAACCGTTGGCAATTGATGATACTGTAATGATGCAAGATCCTGGCAGTAAACTATGGCAACCCTCAAAAGTAGTTAACATAGATCCAAACAGACCACGTTCATACGTGATTAAAACTGATAATAATAACAAAGCGTTGATTAGAAATAGGCGGTTTCTTAGAAAAACCGATAACAGTAATTTTAAGGAGATTTGTGATAACGATGGTGAGCATTTTGATGATGTATTAGATTCTTATTTAGAAAATAGTTCAACTGCTAGACCACAGAGTGAACCAATAGCTATAGACAATAAGTACAATCAAAATGGTGCCAGTGCAAGTGCTAATATTAAGATAGTTAAGACAGAAAGAGGAGAGGAAGGCAAAAATTCAGATAGTGTACAGACCCGATCAGGTCGCTTTATTAAAAAGCCTTCATTCCTTCGAAATTATGTCACCTAACTTAAGAAAAAGAGTGAAAAACCTTGTTTGTAATAATATGTTCAAGTATGTTTAAGTTATGTATAGAGATATGTGTTTAATTTGTAAGATTCTAGGCACAGTAATCAGGTTGAAAATTTGAGTTGCAATATTTAGTTCTAAAAAAAAAAAAAAAAGGAGATGTTGTAGTGAGTAGACCTTTATAGGACATTAGGTGAACAGACCACAATACCAGTGCGTACAAAGACACTTCCGTCACTGCAGCCCGTAATGTGGAGACGTATTTTGTAGTCACCTCATGTAAGTTGAAACTAAATAAATTATTAATAACCAAACAGAGTTATCAATACAACAGCAGCCACATGAATGCAATCGTATTCCATACATAATGGGAATGTTTGCTCTTTCCAATAAAGCCATAATATATGGAAAAAATATTGTTGTTCATTTTATTGCATTTTTAAAAAGGAACTTCTACTTGGCCCACCCGTTATATTGCTCTGCTACTGTAAGTTTCTAAATGTTAAAGAATAAACATGCCCTTTATCGATACTAATAATTTGCATGTTCTTAAGCTTGAAGAACACTATTTTTGGTATCAAGCTATAGTATATGAGTCGAAAATTGGAAAAAATGGCCCAAGTTTATTAGTACCAAAGGATTCTACGGCATAGCAAAGTGTAAACATCTTAAAGTGGAAAGTTTAATTGAATGAAGGTATTGAAGTAGGAAAATTGCTGAACTGAGCGCCATGTATGCACACGAAGATTGCTTTTAGTTTCCAACAGTGCCTCATTATTAAAACCCATTACCGGAGCAGATCTGCACGTAGATCTCGCGCATAATTGCTCTCGGAGTCCTCGTAAATCGTTCTATTTGTTTTAGTCAGCCGCCACATATAATCTGCGTTTTACATTAATCGCGACATCGGCGAGTTAACGAGTGTTGCCAAGTAGCAAACTTGTATCGGAGCCTGCCCGATAAAATTTGCATGGAATTAACTTTTTTGGAGAGTCGCTGGGCTTTGCGGCGCAACAACAACATTATCGCTTTAATATCAACCTGTCAGATACAGTAACATCCGCGAAATCGACTACAATAGGAACGCACCGGAATTTTTGTTGCCCCTAATCTGCTTTACGAATTAATTTGAAGCTGGCGCTGCTCGCGCATACTCCCAACTTCGATTTTAGTTTCAAAATCGCAAAAGAAAATGTTTTAAAATTGAGATTAGGTGATTAGGCCCCCGGCAGACTACTACAAAGAAAATCTAGGAAATTGAAAAATAACAAAATTGGAATGTGGTAGGAAAACAAGGGACAAAAGTGAAGAATCTCGGAACTCGAAGCCCTGGGTTATGGTAGTAGGTTAAAATAATTAAACGAAAACAAGTGCAACGGCTATAACGTTAGTAATATCTTTGTTAGTGACAAAATCTATGGTAGAATATAAATTCAAACGTGTATACGGCAATTTTATAAAAATGACCAAGAAAACCTGCAAAATAGCTTTGTTCTAAAAATTTGTATCTTGAAAACCTTTTAAAGAGCCCGTCAAGTTTCAAAATTCTCCCGTATTGACAATTTTGAGATTTTAGGATGTTAAAGCACTTCAGAACGGAGTGTTAGGCCAGTTTGAAGCCGTCACTGCTTTTTATGTACAAAGAAGTAACGGATTCGTAATTCATTGAGCTTATTGTACCAAGTTAGCACTGGGGTCTGATCTATAATTGGCCAAAGATCGTAAAGCAAAGAGTTTGTTCATGAAGTGAGCGTTATCGTTCCATGAATGTAGTTTTTTGGAAAAGCCTTCCCGTGCCAATCTTGGCAAATCGAGACTACTGTCGCCGATACTTATCCCCCAAAAACGCAGCTTATCAATTTGAAATTCCGATGTTCACCTCCTTTTAGTGTGGTGTAATTTCATCCTGACATAGCCTTGGAGAAACATCCCGTTGTCAGAGTGTAAATTGACCCCGACACTCGTAACCAATCTTCCAATTATCTTCGTTCATTCCTCCCTACGAAGCCATAGTAAAAACCGCTCTTTATTTCCATGTGGATTGACGAAATTTAGCCTGTGGTTTCGTCGAGCCAGTCATGTCTTCCACTTTTCATCCCGAGTTCTAGGCAAACTTTTCCCTCAGATTCGGTGCCTGAATTTTAACAGTATTGACAATTAACTTGAGGCACCCAGCCAAGTTGTGTTTGTGTTTATTGCATGTACGATTTATCAAAATTTTTGAATATATTGTGTGTACTAAGCTAAATTTACATGCGCAAATTCTCGACAATCTTGCTATAAATTTTATAAACGTTTAAAAGTAAAGTAACACCTCAAGTTGTAACGTTAGCCTCCTCGTCAAATTTACTGAAGGCACAAATGGTGTGCTAGAAATTTTAATGGCGCTAATTCATGTTACAATCTGTGCCTGTATCTTCATAGCGTTCGGATTTTCGATAAGGCGATCCTAGCTGCTATGCGCGGACGTAGCGTAAGCTGGCACGCCACGCAGTTTCGTCTTCAACTCCAGAAATAGTACGATAACTTGTTGCTCGAAGAGTATAAAAGAAAAATCCGCAATAATTTCAAAACGCTTGAGTCTTGAGACCTGAACCCCATTTTAATCACCAGGTCTGCTTTGGACTTGGGCCCCGCTTTCCTGATCTCTCGTGGCTCCGGTAGCACCGGTCGGCTCCGATCTTGCTAGAAATGTCGTTTAAATTCCAGCACCAACTGATTTTCATCCTGATTCACTAGCACCCGTCGGCTCCGATCTTCCTAGAAACGCCGTTTAAATTGCGGCACCAGCCGATTTCCCCAGGCTATTATTACTATAATCCTTTCGCAAATGTAACCTTACACCCGACTTGCCTACGTACTAGAAGAGATTTCCCGGCCGGCATAATCTAATCGCCTAGACGAAGGCAAATTGATCCGCCTGCCGTGAGTGAATCCGGACCGATCGAAAATCTCCGGCGCTCACCAGCGATTCCAGCGGCAAAAAGCCGGACTTTGTGAAAGGTGAAAAGTTCAATTTATATTATTCCAAACGGATTCACAAAGGATGTAACACGTCCAGCTAGGCTTTATTCACTCCCAGTAAACATCACTGACACTGTAAAACACTTTATTTAATCGAATATGTCCCGCCGCAAAATCATAACAACCCAGCGCCATCTTATTAATGGCATAAATATAGCCTGTTTTAGATCCGTTTCAAGTCCGGCGGAGTTACCTCATTCAGACCGACTTGCATTCTGTTCTACTTCATTCGAACTTCCTTTAAGAGGATCCAGGAGCATAAACTGCGGCAAACTAAGGTGCTATTTGGGTTGCGGTCCGGTCAGGTACACAGAAAACAAGAGAGTAGAAGGAGTTTTAACTTATATTTATTTACATACTATTTTCTTAATTACGAATTATTTTGTATAATTGTAATGATCTACACAGGTGTATAAACATCACCTTTAGAAAGGATTAAGGGAGTACAATAGTTGAATATAATCGAGATCTATTTAAATATGAATTGGAAATGTGAATAATTATTATGTAACTAGAAAGGAGAATAGAATTTATAATTGAGTGGAATATGGCTAATTGAGAAACAGATTGATTCAAAAATAATATAATATTTAAATAAAATTAAGGTTTGAAGGGAATGACAAATACTTAATCGAGATAAATTATTATAAATAGTAGGTAGAAATCAAATATTAGGAGATCGAGTATAAAAAGGAGAAGCATGATATCGTTAAGCACTTTTTAATTATTAGAAATAACAAATTTGAAAAAATGTAGCTAAGCTAATTTTGGTGTAATTAGAAACATTAAAATAAACCCTATTTTGTTTTATTAAGTAATGTTTAGATAACAAAGAGAGTTAAATACTAAATTGGCTTGGTGAGATAGAAATTAAATTTAATCGGAGAACAAGTAAAGATATAACACTAAGGAAACTTACAAGTATGTGGTAAAAAGCTAATGGAAAAGCAGAATTAATCTACAAATGTGAATAAATGAAGTAAAATACTAAGTCAAATTTATTGTAGAATTACATTTGACATCATAAATTAATCAAATTGGATTACGTCAAGCTGTTTGGTGTTAAGGGAAAATTCAAAAGAAGGATCATTGGTTGAGAAGGCACGTTTCAGGAAGTTGGCAGATGTGGTGTTGGAATTAGGTGGCTTCAGATTTGGTCTGTTTGGTTACATGCTGTGGGGGAAGTTTGTATCGCTAATTCTGGACAGTTTTTACATCCTGTCTGTCAGTGGAACCTTTTGTTGCGAAAAGGTACTTAAGAAGTTATATTCGTATGCAAAGGGGAGCAGGTTGGTCGACATCCAGAACATTGATGAGTTCGAGTGAAAGGTGGGTGATATTGAGTAGTAAGATAATTACTAAAAAAAAGGAAATAAAGACTCTACAGGTGAATTAGTTATTAAAGAATGACTTACTGTTTTGGTATTTTGTGTACTTGTCTAACGATCTGGTATTTGCCATTTAATTTTGAAATATGTTTGACATATCATTTGATAGAAGTTATTTTGACTTATAAAATAAAATTAAAAATCAGAACATCAGATTTCAGAAAGAAGCAATCTCTTATGTCCTTCCGCTGGTGCTCGCATGAATGTAAACTTGACAGAGTCCTCAAATTTATTATTTTTATTTGTGAAGCGAAGTGTAGTTCCGCGTATTCTTGCAGTAAGGTAAGTACTTAGAGACAGCAAAGCAAAGTTGTTCCAAATCATAGAACAGAGCACGCACATACGTTCCATCGTCGGGCGGCATTTTCCTGGTTAAAATCACTAACAAATGCACTCTAGGTGGCGCCCTCAAAAATAAATCGAATTTGCCCCTATCTTTCCAGATACTTGTTGTTTTGAGTACCGCGGGTGAGTCTTCTTCCGTTTAAGTCAAAGACCAACTCTCACGCTGAGGTGCTGTATCTTTTTAAGCTCGTTACATGTCGTAATTTGGGTCTTCCTTGTAAGAATTGGTAGAATACTAGAATCTGGAAAGGACCTTTGCTAGCGGCGAAAGCAGTATGACAAATGTGTAGACTCCATAAAAAAGTAATAGAAATCACTGTTGTAAAAATTTCTGTGATATTATGCGAAGACCTTAATAGCTTCCATGTTTCCCTATTTTCGGTGCTTTGCATCTTTCTCTATTATCTGTGCGTAGAAAATTGGAAGATTACAATAAATATAAAGACTAAACAGAAACACTTTGAAAAATTAGCAATAGTCTCATCAAAGGAGCTTGGGATAAAAAGGGTAAGTAATAATAAGGTGAATCAAATATTGTTCGACAAAGTACTTATTAATGAAATTGAAAAGTGAAAAGTGGAGAATTGCTAACTAGCGAAGGCAAAACTCTGAAAAGACGGAGAGAGCATATCATGAACGTGCTGGGTAGTGATAAAGACAATATTGATAAGAGAAATAAAGTCAGAGGATGGATAACGCAAAGGTAAATATTCCTAGAATAAGAAGTTCCATAAAAAGAGTGCAAGGTGGTAAAGTAACTGATGATTGCAAAAATATTGAAATACAGGGAGAAGAAGAACCTAACGTTATTTGGAAAGTTATAACACTCGCGTGGTAGCAGAAAGACAGTAGAAATTGGCAGTGGCCGTACAACTGCTGAAAAAGAAACAGAAAATTGTGAAAATTACTGGCACATATCCCTTCTTGGTATTCACAGGAAAGTATGAAAGTAAGAAAACGCTGCTCAGATCAGACAACAGCATACAAGACTCTTTACAAGCACTTAGACGAATAATAGAAAGAACAATCGAATAATACCAGAAGGCGTATTTAGGAGCTTCTACAAGATTAGTAAAAGCCAAACACACCATGAACAGTCGAAACAATTCTGAACCACAAGAGCAATGCAGAAGGGAAGCATTTTGAGTTAATTATTGTTTATTACTATATTAATGGATACATTCACAAACAAATGCTACCAGAAGAGCAAAACGTATAATGTCGGCTTTAGACGACTACAGTGAATTTTCTTGCAGGTTTGGCAGATGCGTATAGTACGAAGGTCAATATCAATACATCAAGATAGTGATAAAAAACGGAGAAAATAAGCCAACAAATTTTATATGGAGTTGTAAGGATTTAGATAAATTTAATGTCATATTGACCACTCATGGAAAAATTGGAGGTAAACTAGACGCAGGAACAAGTTCAGAGGCTAAATTACATCGTATGTGTCATAATATTTTTTTCAAGAACACAGGTGCCAAAAAAGTAACTATACGTTGTCGCTTATTCACGGAAATGAAAAATTTGAGTACTAATTTTTGTTATGCCTAACTGTTTATGTAAAATACTAGTATAATTTATATCTAATTCTGACCATTTTGTATCGATATTTAATCAATGTTCTGTAACCCCCTTTCTAGTAAGAAGTATTGATTACTGCTGGTACGTGATTTGGTAGGTTTTCAAAAGTATATTAACTAGTACATATTGCTATGTTACGATTTCTCACAAGGATGGAACGAGCTAAAAGTTAATAGCTTAAGTATTAAGTTAAATTATAAGAAGGGTAATCAAGAATAAAAACTTACTTCTTAACGGTCTCACAGTATTATATTGGTATCGTAACAAATAAAATAATTTCAAGCAAACAATTATATCACTCATATATCATCAGAATCGTTTTTAATAATGCTTTTACTTACTTAAAATTAGTATGACGAGAAGTTAATCGATTAGCAACAATAAAGTTGTAGTTTAGCACAAGGGAACTGTGCATTTAGATGTGTTGTACTTTGAATATAGAAATACCAAGATTGCAAGGTAGTCAGCACTAAATTTATTGAAAAGGCAAGTCGAATAGCTTTGTGATGTTCCAGGGTGTTTTGCATAAACTAAGTTCGAACCTAAAATGTGAAAAAAGGGCTTTTAATCTGAGAATTGAAATGTTGATAATACAGATCACGCATTACTTACAATTTGTTGGCTGCCATGATAATTTTCAGTGAATTGTTTATTTATAAACAGAAACAAATTCTCTCTCTGCAAAAAACCGTTAAAAAAGAGGGTCGGTTAGAATTCAACTATAAGAAAATCTATTCGTAGACAGGTATTTTTTGCATAATTTTTTGCTTATTGTAATAGCAATTAGCACAAATCGTCCAACATTAGTGCCACAGACTTCGAAGTGAATAAAAACGCGGTTTAACACTCCTAAAAGTGAAAAAATTTCTGACTGTCCCAGACTATGCAACGGTCACCAACTTTTGCGAGCTTGCAATAAAGCAAAACCAAGGTCGAGCAACGAGTTACAACTAAATTTAGCTGCCATACGAGTGCAGTGCTACATTCAGCAAATTTGCAAGCAGAGCAGGAGCGAGAAAATTGTACCCGCATTGAGAGAAGTAGAACTGCAGGCCAGCTATGTCTTCTGAGAATCCGGCAAAACACAAAAAGTTTATGTGACTGCGAAAATGTATTACATTTTGTACAGAATAGAACAAAAACGTAAAAGTCGAAATCAAAACGTTTATAATTGCGTAATAAAGGCCGGGCAGCATAATTCAGAAAAGCCGAATGATTTAATTACGTTTTAATTGATTTCAGTTTTAAGCATAGCAATCCATTTGGTCGATTGTAAGTTAACATGCAGTTAATTTGTCTACTTACACGCAATGTGTAGTTTTACCTAAAGTGAAATTAAAATTTTGCTTCAATGTGTGCGTTTGAGTATTGAAATTGAATTGCAGCATTTAGGTGTTGCCCGAGAGAAAAAGTCGGGTTAACTTTGTTAATTTTTATTCATTTTATTAAGTTCTGCTACAGGTAAGTAATTGAGCTTGTAATTTGATAAGAACCCTGAAACGAAACATTTATAAGGTCACGATCTGCGTAAGGAAACACAGCAATATTTCAATTTATTTTTCTTAGTAACTGAAATTCCTACTGAAACCGTATCAGGCCAAGAATATCTGAATCTATAGGTTTAGTCACTCGTCTAACAGTATATCATAATTTCAGGGGGTAGAAAATTTTCCTAGCAATAGCCTATAATCCTGTTGCTTGCCTGGTGTAGTCGTAATTTATTCTTTGGTAATACAGTAATTCTATTACCTTTAAGTTTAAAGTGGCCGGTTCTGGCTATTTTAATTTACTTTAGATGATTAAAATATTTGCTACAATTTTCAGATCGATACTGGATCCGGGCACATCAGAACGCAAAGGTATCAATAATTCACTCAAGTTTGGTCATCAAAAAAAAAGTATACAGAATAAGTTTTATAAGCGTATATGTTTAGCTAGTTATACATCAAATTAAATGGTATTCAAAAAGAGAAGAAATAAAAATGTAACAATGCTTTTCAATAAATCAGTATTCTTCTAACGGTGCGTATTGGTCGTTTGGATTCGGGCTGTGTCAGTCACTTTTGGACCAGCCTCGGCATGGAATAGTTCTAATGTCCCGTCGGCAGTTTGGTGGGTCTAAATTCAGAAATGACAGTTGTTAGCGAAATCTGCCTAATAGCGGTACGTAAACATTAAATTCGCCTTTAAACTTTTGAACGGGCAATATCATATTAAATAACGTGCATAATTGGAGCTCATAGTGTTCTCGCAGTCTGCAGGTGTACTGAACGTGGCAGGATTACGGGCGACTGGCGCGTTCACCTGGTTTACCTTTGGCGGAGTCTGGCAGGAAATCTTTCGAAGCCCAGGTAAGCGATTTTGTTATTCAATTAAGCTTCATTACCTAACTGAGTGGCGTAATGGCTTCATTACCTAACTGAAATAGTGTCAAATGAATGACATAATGACATTTGCCTACTAAAATATTTTTGAAAATGACATCTGACATTTCTCTTAATGCACTTTTTCCAATTTTAGGCAGTTGTAGATAAAATTTTGTACAATACATGTGTGATAATGCATTATTAATATGCTTGTGTGCTTACATAACTCGTGCTACGCACTCGTTTGTAACTTACACACATGTATATTAATAATGCTCTTATCCCACTTGTATAGTAAATAACTATTACCTTACTTGCTCTTGATGTATGAAAATAGCGTCACGACTTTTTAGTACGGATTTATGCTTTCATTTTGAGTACTTACACGTTATCTCATTTCAGGATAGAGTTATATTATCGTATGTTTTTAGGTGAGCGGATGGCGCAGCGAGCAAATGCTCGCCTCTCAGGCGGCCGGCTCGGGTTCGATTCCCGGTAGCTACTATAGATGGATTTTAAAAATCTTACGCTCCCCGGCTACCACGCTAACATCTGTGGTAGTCGTTAACCCCTAATAAGGGAACTCTTCCTTAATTTCGACGGGCAAGGCTAGCCACCTACCCGGCCTAAGGGCAAAGAGGGCTCATAGAACCACTTTGTGGTTATAACAGGCCACTGGCCTACAATAAAAGGAAGAAGAAGAAAGAAGAAGTTTTAATGCTTTATTCTTTCAATGTGACTCAATACTTCCTTTTTCTTTTGAATTCTTCGCTTACTTGCTAACCTTGCTCTGCCCAAAATAAGTTTAAAACTTTGGTGCCCGAAACTGGATCAACCGATTATTTATAGTCTATTGTTTTACATAGTGTTTAAGTATTGTTGTCATAAATAAACAAATTTTTGAACATATGTAATACATAGGTATGGCAAAAATTTGAAAAAAGTTACTTGTAAATCATAGTACATATATTTTACATTATTTTGCATTGTGTTTAATTTCAATATTTTAGGAGAATTTATCGTAGGAAATGAAATAAAAAATATTACAGAAGTTATTTAAGAAATGTTAACCTGGTCAGCGGAAACCCCGTTTTGGCCAAAAGATGGTTAAATAACCGTTTACTTGATTTCGAAGGCTTTCACGGCCATTGTCATTATGTAACAATCGCCTTCCGAGATTGGACCGTGTCATTATTGAAGTTGTAGAGCTCAAACTTTCGCCTACTTTCGTAAGAGGTTTCATCAGGAGGTAAGTAAAAGAGCACGATAACTTAAAAGTGTAAACCACGCCAGAGGTAAAACTCTTTTTTATTACTTTTCTATTGATGAAGCCACGAAAGTAGGCGAAAGGTTAAGTTCTTCGACTTCTATAATGACACGGTCCAATCCCGGAAATAGTTTGTTACAAGACCGTTTACTATTTGTTAGTGTTCCTTTCTCGTTACTATTTACTGTGCTTTTTGCTTTACAGACAATTACTTCATTATATGTATCTCCACTGTTTTAGATGGTTTTATGAGGTATGTCTCAATAGGTCTAGAACCTGGGTAAACTTGTTATATATTCTTTTTGCGCGATTCATCCCCCATTTGAATTCTGAGCTAGTTATTGTATTAAACATGTTACCATGACAATATTCAGCACTTTATTTATTGTTACGCTCAACTCTAAACTTATGTAATAGTATAACGCAAACAAATTCCTTAAAATTTTTAAAACGCAGTTTGGTTTCGCAGAAACTTACAAAAAAATTTGTTGTTATTATACATCCGTACTTTGATCCTATATGGTAAGTAGCTTTTCGCTTTTTTCTATCGTTTCTTGACAATAAAGTAGAATTCTAAATGATTTGATTTTATTTTTGCTAAGCAATACTCTTCAGCAAGTTTTGGACCAGGTGGTATAAAGCATATACAATTAAAGCTCACTTAGGGGAGTTTGTATCCCCTAGAAAGCGTATACCCAGGTGGCGGATTAGGGACTGATGTGGAGGGTAGTAGTCTAAGCAATGGGGCGAAGAAAGGAGTCCACCTCGCGAAAGGTCGTAAGGAGATGAAATTTGGTAGGATCGTCCTGATCATAACCCTGAGTTTGCGACCTTGGGGAAGACCTCTCGCGCCGCCATCTTAGAAAGATGGAGCTCAAAATCAGTTTTTTTGCAAATACCTCTGTTTCTATTGGTCCTACGAAAGAAAAATACAGTAATAAATTGAAGAGCATAAAATTGTACATAAAATATGTGAGCTAAGTGATATGTGCAAAGTAAATTCAACATAAATATCTATTATTAACAAATACATTTACCCAGTTTTCTGCATTATACTTTGTAGGCACACGTCTGCTTCCTTAATAGGTATGATATTTATCATTTCATTTTGCAACTCATTTCCACACCACCCAGTAGATGCGTTTTTTAACGTGGTATCCCCAGTAAGCCTAATCCACAAGATCGTTACATTTAAGTACATTTTGAACGTTTTGGTTGTGGAAGGACTGATGATTTGTCTTCTGAACTTCCTTTACCATTATAATAATTTTCCACAGCATTTTCATCCAATATTTCTAAGGGATTTTTCTCATCATCGATTTCCTCTGCTTCTATATTCACTTCGCCTTCCCCAAGCACTTCAGGATTGTTTTCGTAGAAGGATCCATTGCAATGATAGCCGATGGAAGAACATTTTAAGCCCGTTTTGCGGACACTACATGCTCTTCCAGAGCCTATTTGCAGCTGCTCTATATACTTTTAAGCGAGGAATCCGGAGAAGGTTGTTTAGTGTTTCACACAGCATCGAATCCTGCCTGGGTTTTCCACCAACCATACTCCACTTTATTTTTTTTAACCTCACGCCATAACTGGACTTGGTTTTAAGTCCGTAGGCAATCTTGTCGCGTAGCGACTCGTGTTGGTGGCAGTGAGGCCAAGTTGAACTTGTTTTTTTACCACCGATCGTCCGAAATTCCTGTATCGCAGGGAATCCAAGGTATCGGTTTCGTAACATCTACCATATAGCGTTACCAATAATGCTTTTCCCGCAGTGGCTAGTGCATCGAATTCTGCATATGGATCTTGGAAAATTTCAATCATTCCAAGCAACTTGTTGCTTTTCGCGAGAATGCTAATAAATGTAATCGTTTCCTGATTAATGAAAACAGACGTTGTATCATAACCTCTGAATGCATGCAAGAACAAAATATTCTTGCCTACAGGATTTACAAACTGTAGACTGTGCAATGAATATATAACTGAATTTCATAAGAAATGAACCACCCCGAAGGAGTTGACGCACAACTTCGAAATTACGTAGAAATGGGTAGTGCATGAAGACAAACAAATGATTACAGTTTCAAAAACAAATGACAACATTTATTGAAAATATCATTAATAATGTGTTGCATCTCCGCGTACTCTTATGCATTCAGTAACCCTTCGTGGCATGCTGGCAATCAGATGGTCGATTGCCTCTTGGGGCAGCTCATTCCAGGCTATTTGTAGCTGTTGACGTAATTCCTCTAAAGTGTTGGGAGAATGGGGCAATCGACGCAGTTTTCTGTCCATCATGTCCCAGACATGTTCAATAGGGCTTAAGTCCGGGGATCTTGCCGGCCAAGGCAAATGCAGAACATTGTTTTGTGCTAGGAACTCTAACGTTACGTGAGCAGTATGAGGCCGCGCATTATCGTGTTGGAAGACGGCCCCTGGAAGGTCTCGGAGGAATGGCACTAACACAGGCCCCAAAATAGTGTCAATGTAACTGAGCGCGTTTAGAGTTCTCCGAATGAATATCAAGGGCGACCTGCCGCCGTATCGTATTGCTCCCCACACCATTACACCAGGAGTTAAAACCGTGTGGCGACGCTGCATAAACTGCAAATTTTGCCGCTAACCTCTAAGTCGTCTGATCCGTAAACGTCCATCAGAATTCCATAAGCAAAAACGGGATTCTTCGCTGAATACGATAGCTTCCCATCCATGGACCCAATGTTGTCGGTTTTGGCTCCATTGAAGTCTGGTATCTTTATGTTGTTGAGTCATAGGAAGACGAAAATAAGGACGATATGAGCGTAACCCAAATGTGCGTATTCGACGATAAATTGTGCTCATAGACACTCGACGACCAATTGCTCTTACCCAATTGATTTCAACAGCTCGCGTTGGTTCTACTGGGTCCTCCATTGCACTTCGCCTTAACAGCCGATCTTCGCGTGCTTCTGGCACTCTAGGACGTCCACTGCCTCTACGACGAGTTTCTAAGTGTTCTTCCTGCCAATCCATCCAAGGCCGTATAATAGTGGCGTGAGGTCGGCCCATGCGCTTGCCAATTTCCCGAAAGCTTAAACCAGCATCATGCATTCCGATAATTCGTTCTCTTTTAAAAGGCGTAAGATGGCGAAAATTTGCACGTCTTCGAACGAGTGGCATTTTTTAGGCACTAACTTCACTAATTCAGTAACAACAATCACAAACAAAAGGCAAACTACTCCAAAAAATACGATCCAACAAAAGACAATTTCAGGTTCTAACAGACAGATAATTTCTATCAGCAGTGACAGATGGCCTCCAAAATTTAATCATTTGTTTGTCTCCATGCATTACTAAATTCTACGTAATTTCGAAGTTCTGCGTCAACTCCTTCGGGGTGGTTACTTTCTTATGAAACGCAGAATATTTTCCTCCACTTTACCCCTAACAGGTTTTCGTAATTATGTGACGTTAGCGTCGGCCGAAATTATTATTTCTACGCATTGGAATGCGTTCAAATTTTGTCCCGCTAAAATTTCGTCACATTCACCTGGAAAACATCGCCAAAGCGCGAGAAACATGATAACACGGCGTAATCATCGTTCTGCGCCCGCATCGACAAGACGTCGTTCGGCGCATCCCTCCCAAATTTCCAGCACTGATAAACAGTATGGTATTGTATAAATAGAAAACGCACGCTGTTAGAAGAGCTTGCGTCCACCTTCCCTGACCTGCGTCTCGATCTAGGTCCTCTGGGGCCTAGATCTTGATCCGGTCCGAAATATTTGATTCCTGCGACTAGAAATTCTTGTGAAACCTTCCTGAACACACGTTTTAACGATAATCGTTTATGGCTTCGTGATTATCGACCTAAAACGACTTGTTATAAATCAATCTCGATTTCTGTTAAACTATCCTGAACTCGTTATAATAAAAATCGTTGATGGCTTCGTGATTATCGACCTAAAACGATTTGTTATAAATTTTTCTCAACCTGTAGAAACGGTTCCTAGTATACAGACCTGTCTTTTCCCTAGTTTAAAACCCTTCTGGAGAAGCTCCCCTTTTGTTGGTGGCCAAAACACGAAACTTATTCGCAAAACCTAAGAGAGCTTCACTCGCCTCTCAGAAAGTTGGTAATTAATTTCATGTAACCCCTGTGAGTACTTTTGCGTCAAAGTAAAAGTTTTGAATCTCGAAATTAACCACGTAAACCTATCTCGAGGTCAAGGTCAACACCGGCAAATGCGCCGAGTAATTTTGTTATAAAAATTCAGAGCTTTACTCACCTAGAGGAATCCTGTTTTATAGACGTCCTGAGCCTGTCCATAGTGCTTTAATTTAACAATTACAATCTCCATGGTTTAATTAGCAAATTTGAAGGTTAACACCGTTTCCAAAGAAATTTGATACACTGTCATCTCACTCGCTGAAAGAGACTTTTTCGGCACTGCGGACTAGGTTGGGGCAAGTCAGACCGTCGCCCCACGTCAATTTATAGCCACAGCCCCCGAAACGAACAAGATTGCACCCGGATTTATTATATTTGGCAATTGTAAATAAAAGTAACCTCGAATTTTTACATTTACAGTTGTGGCCGCTAGAGGACGTTTGCGCAACCACAATCCCGGTGCGTGTACGATTTGGGTGACCTGCAACCAGTCCAGCCCGAGAAGCAAAAGGGGTTGTCTGCCTGCTAGGCGTTCGTCCCTCCAGAAAACACTTTAAGAACAATTTTTTTGTACCAGATACAGGAAATATTTTTATTACGTTACAATGTAAATAGTTATACCCAAATAAATCCCTTGTATGTTATGTGTACTTTTCTATATACTTGAGAAAGTAAATTGAACCTTGGCATCTGAGCTGCCTGATAGTAAAAAGTTCATTAACAGTGGTAATTATTCATAGCTCAAAAGTGGGCAAATAATAGAGCCCATGCAGGCTATTACAGTTAGATATTGTCATGCTCGCTCGCCGGTGCTGTCATCATAACTAATAAATCTACATCTTCTCCCACAAGTATGCACTGCTGAATAGGACAAAGACATATCAACAGTTGTTTGAATTATGAGAGAGTCCGCATCTTCTGGTGCATACATCACTGTAATATTATGGTTTTCTAATTGCCTGTCGAGCATGGATATCAAATGTTGTTTATTTGAGTCTCGAGATAAAAGATTTTCTTGAGGTTTTACCTCCTGGGTGGTGTGTAAACAAGTTACAAAATGAAATGATAAATATCATACCCATTAAGGAAGCAGACGTGTCACTACAAAATATAATGAAGAAAACTGTGTAAATGCATTTCATAATAATAGATATTTATGTTGAAATTACTTATGTGCTACATTACTATTATTTGCTTGTATTTCGCGCTCTGTATCTTGAATACTATTGGCCTAACGGAAACAATGCATAGACATAATTTTATGCACAAAATCATGCTCTTCACTTTATTGATGTAATTTTTTCCGTAGGACCAATAGGAACAAAGATATTTGCAACGAACTGATTTTGAGTGCCATCTCTCCAAGATGGGAGCGCAAGCCTCCCAAGGTTGCAAATTCAGGGTTAGGATCAGGACAGTAAATTTTACGATCTCATTAAATTTCATCTTCTTACGACATTTAGCGTTGTGAAACTACCCATTATTGCCTAGATTAAGCAGGAAAATTAAATACTTCGCTCGGATTACCAGCACAAGCTATATCTTATGAAAACATCTGGTTGTTTATAAGTCTTCCTTGAAGGTAGGAATGACTAAACAAAACTGGTTACTGCTACTTAAAGTGGAGAGAAATAATTTTGTTCAATAGTGTAAGAAACAGTAGAACCAATACAGGAAAAGATGGATCTGCATAGTTCAGAAAGAGTCTATCTAGGGGACAAAAATCCCGCTGTAAAAACAGGTGGTCCTCCAGGTTACGGTCGGGCTTTGGGGTAAAAATTGCGTCTATTTATTGCTAAAAGACCCAATACAGATACGCTGAACAAATCTAAAATAAAATTAAGTAAGCTAGAAAAATGGACACGTATTATAGGAGCAGGAGCATAGAATGTTCCAGTCATTTACAATAAACTGCAACAAATGGTGCCAAATCAGGCAGGCAACTGTAGACATTGCTTGTTTAACAGAAGCAAAGAAGAAAGACCAAAGAAAGTAAATCATCGATGATTAAATACTTACTTTTTTGGTCGGCATTGGAAAAGCAGAAAGAGCAACACTGATAAATAAAGAATGTGATAAATAAGTCACTATTTTCAAATCCGAAAATGAAAAAGGTTTAAGAATATGAATGCGCTTTGTTAGCAGTAAATGCCCCAAGAAATGACTCACATTCTAGTAAAAAAACGATTTTTATAAAACTATTACTGAGTAATTAGGTACGATAAATAATAGGCGTTAGTTGATTATTGCAGGGAATCTCAATTGGAAAGTTGTCTGCAGAGATAATGACGAAATGGTTGGAAAAATCCTCCTCTAGCCATTCAATGTTGCCAAGTGGGTAGTTATTCACTATTGACCTTCTTCTATTTGTTTGACTACTTTTCGTATGGTTTTCTCGCCGTCGCTGTCTGTTGATGGTGATTGTTGTTTCCTTCTCCTCTATTATCAACCCAACTTGTGAGGTGATCTTCCAAGTCGACGTTTATCATTAATTTATCCTTGAACTATAAGTTGTAGGTTTTCTCTGCGACTAAGACGAAGATACTGATTTTACGTGCGGTTCGAGGTATTTGCAGCATCCTTCTTCAATACCATATTTCGAAAGTATCTATACGACGGCGATTCTCGAAACGAATTGTTCAAGCTTCAGATGCATATATAACTAATGAGAATATCAAGGTTTCAACAAGATTTATAGGGTTTTTAAAAGTTTCATCAATTGCGTCATAGCTTTTTTGCCCAGTTGTTTTGGCCATGCATTTCAGCCTCAAGTAGAAAACAGCTGTTGTAACTACTGGTGCTCCTATAAAACATCGAGCAAATTGTAGCTCCAACAACTATCGGCTAGTGGCTAAAATAAATGTTTTTAAATACATCTGAAAACACTCTCTTACTGACAGTAATATAGATACAAGCAGTTTTGACAAATTTACCAGATCTAATTTATACCTGTTAAACAAAGAAAGTATAAAAAACATTATGCTGATTGATTAAATATTTAACTACACTACTAGATACAGATATTGAAATGGAACACGAGAAAATAAATACAGCGATACATCAAGCAGCCACGGAAGCTTTAGCATTATGTTAGACTTTAAATCCCATGGACAACATATAACAAAATGTAAGGATGCACACAGCTGGCGTTAGTAAGGCATGGACGGGGTTATGCTCTGAAAGCGTAGCTGTTTATCCCTAAAAGTCAATTCGGTAAAGGCGTGGGTATTAATGTATGTTAGGCGACGTTCCCAACTCTCAATTCACAGCTGTCCAAGGTGTTTTGAGAATGTTGAAGTTCAATTTTCTATCAGAATTGACCTTACCTTTAATTACTTGGTGCTTAATATCGCTTATCAACACATCAGTGTATTCGCTTTACAAGCAAAGATACATACAGTGGAGGATTGATACGTTATATTGAATAAACAAAAATACAACTAAATAATCAAAATAATTACCTAACGGTGGAGTCACGGTACTACATGCCGCCATGAAGAATTTAATTAGTCTGACCTCAATAAAAGAAGAAAAGCACAAAACTTGTGTCCATTTAGTGCACACTTGTGAAAGCACACACGTAAACAATCTAAACTTTACTTCACAATCAAGAAGGCGTAAATATTAAATCCACGAGAAGAGGGGATAAACATGTAGGTATTGCTCACAGTTGGAGGAAATTATAGCGTAATACAGTTAACAATACCAAATGAAAGCAAGACTGATCATAAGCTTGAATTGGCGATGCATAAAGCTCCAGGTTGATAACTTTGGATTGCTGGAATGGTGGTTTACGGGAAATATATTCTGGCCTGATAAAATTCAACCGGAGTCGAGAAGAAATCCAAGAGAAAGAAAAAGTCGCTGAGGTGTGGGAATCCGATTCAATAGAGTCCGATGGTAACTGAACTAATGACAAACGAAACCCCAAAATGCTTTAAGCACTAAAGAAGTGGTAATTATCCGGTAATAAACCAAAACAGCCTAGCGAGAAAAGATAGATATCTTTAAGGGTACGACATCATTTCAATAATAAACACTTAAACCGAAACGGCCTTAAACACACATGCGGTTCACCTGATATCTCTAAACATTCTGCCTTTATTGCAGCCGTAGGCCCTCCCTTGTGTCCAGCGCGACATCAACCATATCAACAAGGAGAGATTAGTAGCGTGTTCTTGTAATTGTACTGGAGCGAAAATAATATACTAACTGATAGAACATCAGAAGAAACGACAATACTGGTGGGCGGAAGAGAAAAAAATAGTTGGAACCGACGTAGGTTATCTCAAACCAAGTGACACTGCTACGATTTATTTTAAATGCAGAAACGGACATTGCATCGGGGTGGGAGAGACAAAGAAAAGCACGCCGTGTCCTTTCAATATTTTGTTTTGAAAGCGTTTTCGGTACAGCGTTCGTGGGCGAGTAAAAGTTTAAGTTTTTATCCAGTTTAATGGGGCTGTAAATGGCTTGTATCACCTTATTATGTACTATGGGCAAATCCTAGAGTACTTGGGTCGTTTTTGTGGACTAGGAAATTATTCCGGATTGTACCATGCGTTTTTAACCTCAAAAATCCGCGTGCAGAATATGTATGTATGTATTATCGGTAACCTCAAGTTACTGCGCGGTGTAAAAACTGGTGCTTTATACGCTTTAGCATCTAGCATCTAGTGCTCAACCTGGCCCAGTCTTGAGTTACAAAGTTGGATCTCGTCTTTCATATTTGCGTAGCAACTATTGTATAAGGTGTGTTTCGTTGACATGTTGATCTTGTTACTCTATGTTTTAGGTTTGTGGTTTTAAGTAGAGTACAGTTAATTTGGTGCCCTACTGTGAATCGTCTCACCAAACCCGGAACCTATCGCCCACCGTGGGATTCGAACCAACTGCGCTATTTTGCTTCAAGAGCAGCGTGTTCACTGCAAATTTTAATTTTGAAATTTAGGATGAACGTTTTTCCTGCCTTTTTTTGGAGTAGAAGCTTGAGTGGGCAAATTTCTCATAGTGAACACCGAGGTGCTATTGAAGGTTATACTGCGGGCCCTGTTAGACTGTGTACCGCGTCCAGGGACGTTGTTGTATTAGGGGGATTTCGGCGCTGCAATTGTTCATGGCGATCAAGTAGAACTTACTTTTAGTCCCTCAGACATAAAAGTATTTTTAAAGATAGGAATTAAAAGTGTTGCCTAGCAACATATACCTTCTTGTACTCGTATCAGTAAAGGACACGTCCATTCCAATGAGACCTTTTGGTATTAAAAGTAACGTCTTTGAAGACGGCTGCAAGCAATATTTTTGCGAGAAATCAGTATTTAGGTATCCCTTGTTGTAAGCTATTGCAGCCACTGTTCATTTATTTCTTTTTTTAATCTATTATTCTGGTTGCAACATATCACGAAAATTAGGTCACGTGCAAGACATATTTTATTTTAGAGTTTTTAGTTCCGTTGGGGGTCCTTTACTGGTGTTAAATCTGAACATTCTGTTCTATCAGAATTTGAATTTTCAAATAAAAGCTGTGGGTCACGTCGTGAGTGGAGGGTCTCGCCGTGAATGTGAGTGAACGTAAGCTTGAACGTGAGTGTTTAAAGCAAACGTGAAGCGTACTTGACGTTAGTGAATACTCACTCACGCGCTCATCTCTATTTATGGTTTTTAGTTTCTTTTATCTTTCGATTCGAAATAATAGAAAAAATACATTTTGCAAGTCTGCTCCTCATTTTCGACCACCGATTAATAAATAATAATATTATTAATAAGTAGCTGTTAAAACATAAAAGAATCAGTGCCGTAGGAACTCTTCACATGAAGCCCTTCAATCCTGAAACAAGTTTGCGTGCTTTCGAAGCACAATTAATTGAAAGGCAATCTTTGAGACGGCCGCCGCGTCGGCAATAAAACGGTGCATTACGTTATCAGAGCAAATCGTACATGCGTTACAGCGGTAATGATAAACACTGACCCGCCCTGAAACTCGCGGAACGCGCGCGCAGCTTTCAGCGTCTATGAAACCCGTTTTCATGAGCGGAATTGTCAGTCTGTCCCGATAGCGGTCCGGTGATCCCCCGGAGTCGAAGTGCCCGGCGATCGCGCGGCATGAATTTCAGGTAGTTCGCTCGCAACTGTTTTTCCTTGGGAACCCCAGGTTAAACGCTCGGATTATACGCCACGGCTTGCTGCCTTCGTGAGGTTGTTGCCACGGGGTTATGTAAGTTCAGAAGTTCTCTCATTACTTAGGAGTAACAGGTTAGGCGGTCTGATTTTGGTGTTGTTCCGGGTTTGGCGACTGGTTTTATAAGTTTAAATGGTTTGAAATGCAATCTGTATTGGAACAATTATATCTCATCTAATTATTCTGTATAAAATATTGCAACTACTAGCTGTCCAGAGTGTAAAAACTTAAAATAATTAAAATTTTTCCCGTAACATAAGTAACTACATCTAGTTGTTTCAAGCAGATTTAATGTTTCTTTTACAAATCATATTACCAACCGAATTTGCAAATTTGCAGTTGCTAATTGTACGAAAAGACCTTCCCCGTGTGATATTGCGAACTTTTGAGAGCTTACGGGAACTGTTAGTTTTAATTCTGAAAAGTACAATAAATTTAGCTTATTTCTACTATACGTTTTGAAAATGCAATAGCTCACGTTCTAAGTAAATTTTTAACCAACTTCAGTATTCTTTATGAAATATACAGCGCATTAAATCTGTTTAAAGTTAGGAATTATTATAAATGGTTCTTCGTCACAGACACCTCCGGTTTTGAAAAGCAGCAATATATTTAACCATAACTTTGAAAGGTTTCAAAGTATAATGCTTATACATGAAGCTGTAGACAACTTTAATTTTTGTTTTAAAAAATTGCATTGTTTTGCGGTTTCGCTTAACATAAAACAAATTGTGATAAATGTTTGTCCATAACACAAACTTCCGTTTCTGAAAAGTAATAAGTATTTTCTAAACTGCTGCAGCGATTCTTTATAAATTTGTACGAATTTGTTTAAAGTAAAGCATTCTGGTACTTATAATCACTCATAGCGAAAGCTGCGTGAAATTTAGAATCATATTCATAACTGAAAATCTCAAATACAAAACGTCAATAGAAAATTTGATCAAAACCTATTTAATCGAACAAAATTTATGGAAACCACCATTTATGGAAACCACAATTTACCGAAAGGGCGTTTGGATATACATTCCATTCGTATACACCCCTAGATCTATTCGAGAAGAAGTTTTAGGATAATTTATTAGTGTTGTCTTTTTGAAAAAATGTTTTTAGGTCAATTGTAGCTTCGATAAAATTATCTACACATTTTTTAAAACCCTACAGTTTCAATTGTGATCTACGACTGTATGTAACAGATCGTACTAAAGGCATTATTTTATATTGAATTACATAACAATCAAAGTGTGTGCAGGACGTTGCGGTTATGTAAAATTATCAGATTATTTTTTTATGGGCTTGCCACTGGATTTATACATATAAATGGCATCCAATTGCTATCAGTGCTAAACAAACTTTACTAACCGTTAAAGGCTTTTATCTTTCACGATTATTAAAAAAACCCAGAAGATATCAATAAATCGTATAAAAGAAAATACCAAAAGTACAATGTAATAATAACAGCAAGGCGCTAACAGAAATTTGCGCAGATGCCATTACAAAAGTAAGATAGCATCGATTAGCACAAATCACATATTCAAAGCAACTAAAAACAACCACAGCGGAAAAGATCACCTCAAAATTAACAGCAAAATTGCCATCTGTCGAAGTAAAATTATTAATAGATACCAGCTATATCCCGCGGCGTATGCCGCATTTAAAATGTAGGATGAATTTAATAACCTTTAAGTAAAGTTTCAAAAAAATATCTGTTTAAATAGCTTCGCGCGTTTGGGGGAGATGTTCCAGCCACGAATGTCACCCGAACGTGTATCGGGCGCTGAACTCGACAAATTAATTTGTAAGTTTGTGTTTAAACGGAGTGTATGGGCCCATTTAGTAAGGCAGTAATAAACTCTTATTATTAAATGAAATGTACTTGTGTTCACAATTTAAAAAACACAACCAATAGGCATATTAAGTACTAACTGTTTTTTGTAATAACATCCCTATTAAAGGCAATGGGAAGTTTGTTTACAAAAACCAGAAAATATTAAACCGTTGAATGAAGTCTTGATAAACTGCAATTTAAAAGTTAATAAAAATTATTAAATTATCAAATATATTTTGTTTTTTAATTTTTTTAAAAATATTTTGTACTTAGCCAACAGCCGTTAGGCTAATTATAGGCGTCGCTGTACATTTTATAAAGACTTACAACCCCACTAACGACTGTCATGATGTTATTATGACATCCGGGACCAACTATTTTGGTGGCAGCCGTACCACGAGGCGCCGAGAGAAGCAGCCGTAAAACTCCATTCCAAGTTCTAACCAGAAAGAGCGTTGCTTAACTCTACTGATCGTACGTGGACGCTTGTTCGAGCTACACCACCGGGGACCCATGTTACACTAAAATGAAGTTAAGTTGACATTGAATTAACTATTTGCTTTAATCCGAAAAACAAAAATAATTCAAATTAGAGGAGTTTTCTACTCAAGAAGGTCCTTAAACATAATTCGCGAAGACAACGCTCATTACAACTGGCTTTAGGCAAGGAAGCGCATTATAGTAGATAACATCTACGCTTCATCAACAAAATCAATGTTTTCACTCGACGTCAGGGGTTTGAAGAATAAAGTACTACCATATACTACTTTAACAATCAGTTGCACAGGTCGAATGAATTCCAAAATTAATAAAAGTAACATTTTAAAGGCGTGATTGAAAATTAATTAATATGTTAAACTAATAGAGTTGACTATAAACAACGCAATAACAAATTTAGCGTTTCAAAATATTAAGTGAGTTTAAACTTACTCCGCCTGCGCCGGAGTCTTTCTGCATTTTAAGTGCGTTGCGTTATCGCTACAGCGACGCTATGCGGAGACAAGGTGGTAAAAGAGTCTGACCTTGTGTGATGCAACAGCTTAGGTCGGACAGCGGCGTTGTGGCTTTAAGTACGTCTCAGATGAGGCTGTTTTTCCAGGTCCATTAGGCCAATGTGGAACACATATCTGAAAAGGGCAAGGCACCTGGAGAACCAAATATTACAATTCCTATCTGCAATTGGAAATAAAATTTCGCGATAATAAAGGGTCTAGTTGCTTGTAAAAGGTTTTATTGACATATTAGGCACGATAATAATTTGCTTAGTGAGCTTTCTGGTTGTTCGTTTTCACTCACTAAAGTAGCTATATTAATATCTATGCTTGTAGTTGTCAAATGCTATAAATGCCAAAGCAATTTAACATTCAATGAACATTGGGTGAATTTCATCGCTGAAAAAATGCTTTTACAAAGATACACGTGTTCCGAAATATCAAGCTCATTTTAGGCCCGAAGTCCTTTAATTTCGGATAGTATTTTCTTGGCAATAATCAAATCAAATTCTTTTTTTATTCTGCCAGTATACAAAGGGTTTAATTGAAAATCGCACATTTTTCAGTGGATATTGTTATGACTTTATCATCTCAAAGGGTTGGATTTTCTACAACCTAGCAAACATGATTGAATGTATAATTATAGGCAATACATTTGCTATTAAGATAATTATCTTGGTTTTTATGATTTTTAAAAATAATCGGTTTAGCCACCGCTTGCCTATCGAATAAGACTGCTACAAAATTAGATATTTTACTGATGGGAACAACTTTACAAACTTGGCGCTCCAACCTCCCAATTTATCAAAACAAGTTGGCTTAACAACTACATCAGTGATTACGTAAGAGTGCGCTTCCTAAGTGATTTAACAAACGTAAGTAAATAGACGTCACAACAAAACACTAACCATGCGCTTCTTCGGGAAATGTGCAAAAACCGACTCCACTTTAAAAATTTAACCAAATTATATTTTTCGGGTAACTGTCTAGCCTTATTTGGTTTACTTGATGCAAAATAGGACACCAGGGGTTCCCACAGCAAGTCCCACGACGGACAGGGGCCCCTCGTTCTCTCCGTTGGCCTGCTGTAACATGTCAGATACCTTTTCGAACGCCGCCTGCAGCTTGCACCACTCCAAAACTGTTTAGAACTCCGTGTTTGCTGCAGACCTAGGGATCCCCATTGCTCAGCACGAATGTCGCTGCCTCCTTTCCACTTTCAGGCATATGCCAACCTCTCAACAGTTCTGAAAACTAGCACAGGAACACCAGCTAGCACTTGTTTTTAAAACTCCTGCAGGCGTACAACGAATCAAAGAAACCCTTCTACAGCCTACCCAAAAAACATTGCGCTAATTATAAAACACTGAATTAGGAAAAATGGGTATTTATTCGCTTTTAAATGGATTATTTGTGGAGAAGCCAAAATATCACAGCTCACAACTTGACTTTGCTTACCCCTTCTTTTTCGTTTGTTTTCATCCATCTTTCCTTGTTATTCATTATTTCTAAGCCTGCTCTGATTGCATTTTATATTTCAATCAAGGTTAATACTATTTTTAATACGGTTTTTACAAATTATTAATTCAAAGTCAATGTTATTCATACAATTTGCAAAAAATAAAGTAGCACATTTATAGAACGTATTGTAAAACAATTTTTTGGAATGCCTGAAATGTATATCATAATTTGAAAGGCTTAAACGTGTTCATTGCAATATATTTTTCAAAGTTTTTTCGAGATCGCCAAAGTGTTCTTCATAGTCCTCTGTGATTGCTTTCAATTGGCTTTAAATGGGTTGAAAATGATACACCCTCAATATTCTTCATTTCTTCAAAGGTTTCTTTGCAATTCGGAAAATAGTAAAAGCATTATTGGCAATGTTGAGTTAAAAAGCTCCAATTTACTTTTAATGGAATATATTTAGGTTGATAATATTCTGTTGTTTGCCCTACAGCTCATTAAAATGGTAGCTAATATCTGTTAAAAATGCAACATCAAATGAAAAGGTGGGATCTTTTGAGTAAATATAGATATTTCTATCCAAATGACAACCAAAAGCGCAGCACACTTTTCTGCTACTCACCCAAGGAATATCATACAGAAGGAGCAAATCGCTATATACAGTATCCATTTCGCTCAATAAATCGGGAGAATTACGTTGGATCAGAGATCCATTACCTGCTTGTATAATATTGGTTACTTATACAGCTGCCTTCATTACATTGGCGTGACGTGGAGATTTTCCACAGGGTGCTTATTGATAAATGATGCAATGAATGGTAGTTAATATTACGTTGTTTGTAGTTATAGTCCACAAACACAGATGCCAGTTTGAGTCGCAGCTTTGGCTATATCAGTGACAATGCAGCAACATTTTTCGAATCCTTCAAAGTTTAGAACAAAGTTTTGAGTTGCTTCGCAAATGTCGATGCCTTTAGTAGTTGTATGTAAAGATGTAAGACTTAGCATTTTTTTTACTTTTCTCGTTGAAAAGATGAAGGACGTATTATAATAGCGAAAAATCCCTTCTGAGTTTTCTTCAGACCTTCACGTTCAGGGTTCCTAGATGACAACAAACTGATTTTGTTAATTCCGCCTCTTTGTGTGTCTGCCTGTATGTCTGTTACCGGTATAACTCAAAAATGATTTGTTGGAGGAAGACGATATTGTGCGGAGTATGTGCGTTTCACTCATGAAACTGAGAGAATTTTGGTAAAATATATACAAGGTAAAAATAAAATTCTGCCTGTTTTTGCTTTAACTGAGAAATAGATAAAAGTAATCATTTGCACATAGCTCAGACTTTACCCTTGACGAAAATAAGATCTAACAGATACAGGATAAATGTTGCAAGACACAAAAAGGGGCAAAAAATAAGCGTGCTGTATTTAATGGAGCTGCATGGCAGAGATTCAAACGGTCCCGCCTGGCAGCGTGCGACAAATGGTTGCTCGTTGAAATTGTATCCGCAGGGCTGAAGTTCGAATCCCCCCTCGCGTAATGATTTTTATTTGAAAATTGATGTAATTTTCATTACCAAGCCTTTTCTTTTATTGCTTCGGCACTGTTAGGCGGGTTAAGATATTTTTAAAATTCTTTAGTATCACAACGTTCACTTACGAGGGAAGCTCTAAATAAGCCCTTTATATTTTTTTTAATACTCGTAGTAAAGTCCTGTGTACATAACGGTGTTCAGGTATGAAATAAAAAATGATTTAAATTTGGCACAAACAATAGCTCGATGAGCTTAAAAATAATAATCAAGGTGCATAAAAATATACCTACATGAATTAGTCCATTCTTTCCAAAAAGGTGACTTTTATAGTGCAATTCTGATATATACATTTCAAATTAAATAAGGCTACTAGTATATACTTCAAATGAAAAATTCTGATAAATGATTATTCATAACAGACATTTCTGTTGCTGAAAGTTAGCAGCAAATGTAAGTTATTTATAATTTTTTGTTCAATATACTGAATATACAAATTTTTTGGGGCTTTTGCATTCATCTCTTTGCGCAACTCATTCTAGACAAATGATTCAGTCTGTCTTTCTTGATCATTTGTATTAGTTGTATTAAAATGAATAAATAGTCGTTCTGCAATTTTAGGGTGACAATAAATCACATATTTAAACACATTTAGATTGAAAGAGATACATACAGCAGCCTGTAGCACTAGAGTTAGTGCCACTGCCGTTAGATGGCTTTAAAAAGGTATACATTATAAGATCCTTAGTACAGTATCCTGTAGCAGTAAAGTAATTTCTTCGGTCTAACATCGAGCTCAGTTTGGGCCTTCCTCCTTTCATTCGCTCTGACGGTGTCCAAGTTAATATTTTCTTTAACCATCTGTTCTCTTCCATTTACTGTACATGTCCAAATCATTCTAATTGGTTGGTTTTTACCTCTTCTACAATAATTATTTTTATATCCACCCTTCTTCTTTCTTCGGCATTCCCAATTCGCTTCAGCCCTGACACTCGGTAACTAATTTGTCAATGATGCTTTCCCAGAGCTAGTATTCTTTCCTTAGTTTGTTAATTATGGTTCAAGATTCGGATCCACATAAATGTGTTACTATACTCTGTACTATGAGAAGTTATAATCAGCATCCTGTGCCAGTAAAGTATGTGACTTTGCCGTTAGACGGCACCGAATAGTGGCACAGCACCCTGCAGCAATAAAGTTAGGGTTGTTGTCGCTAGTTGGCGCTGAAGAAGCTAAGCCCGATCGCTGTAGAAGCAAATGCGATAGTTAATGATTCAGTGCGACGAACGGACGAAAGCAGCTTTACTCGACGTTATACTCGTACATATAATATACTCGTAATTTTTGCAAACAATTTCTGATTTCTTTATAAAATTTCGTCGACTACTAATCAAAAGCATTTTACTACTGTTACTTAAAATCAAGGATAACGATATGTATTTAAAAGTATAAATACCAAGGAACAATTGCAGCTGGTGCATTTACAAATATATAATTTGAAAAATACATAACAGAAACAAATTTATTAAAAATCAATAATTCCACTGCGAAATGTATCGATAAATCCTACACCATAAAATCGGTGGTCTCTTTATTTCTTTGTATGTATGTTTGTATCTTTATTCACTATCTCCTCCGAAGATACTGGACAGATTAAATTGTATGATAGCTTAAAATTTTGCTAATTTTTAGATCTAGATCGTAGGCCGGTTTTTATTAAAAAAAATACGAAAGAGTAAAGTTTTAATTAAAACGTGTAATTAGCGAAGCTAAGCGTATCTCGGGTGGTTCACTATATTTCATTATAGCAGCGCCTTACTGAACGAAGCATCATTGGTTCAGTGGTAGAATGCTCGCCTGCCACGCGGGCGGCCATGGGTTCGATTCCCGGCCGATGCATCTTTTTTTAAATTTATATTAATGAATCTCTCTTAAATTAGCGAACTGAGGCGTAGCTTGGGTGATTCACTAGTATAAATAATTTTTGATAAAAAAATTAAAATATCTTACTTAAAATCTAATTTTTGAAATCGCATGTAAATTTCAAAAAGCAGTTTGACTTTTATTTAAGCTATTTATAACTCTCTGACAGAAAAACAACTTGGGGATATTATAAAACCGCTATTTAGTGTAAGTGAGGAGTGATTACTACCTTATCAATGTCAATACCTCACTTGTAACAAAGTGCTATAGTAAACACATTAGCTTTGTCACAAAATACAGTAGGAAAGGGATGTGGAAGAAAATTGTTGCCTAAACCCTGACAAAAATTACTGGACAAAACTGACAGGGCAATTGCAGTATTACATAAATTCCTCCCATTGTGATACTTTTAGTGGAATCCTGAAAAACTGAACTAATATAATTGAGGTTAGTTCTTAATTTTTAAAATGTTTAAACTTTTTAAATCATTAGCCGAACTCGTAAAATAGGATTATAGAAAAAGTCAAAAGCAATCATGTAACAAAAGCGAGAGGGCCAGGTTGTTGCAGTATTTCTACTAACGATCATGTCATAACCTATTGGCGTAAAAAATTAATTGCATTTGCAGCTGGATGCGGTAGTGCGCCATGTTGTTGCAGAAAACGATCCCGGAGTTCATCATCGAGAAATTCATTTAAGGAAGGTTGCAGTAGTTCGTTGCTAAACCTCGCTGTGGTTTGCGTGTCTGAGAGAAATATTGGCCCAACTAAACTACGAATGCTATTTTCGGTGGATGAAGGGGTGCTTCAATTGTAGCGTGAGGATGCTTGCTACTTTAGAACATATGCTGGAAATTAATATATTTATTAATGTAAAACCAGGCTTTGCTCGATTAAATTTCCTCATCCGGAAATTAAAGACGAAGTGAATTATTTTTGGATAATCCTGTCCTTGAAGGGAAATAAATCCATAAAGATGCAAACGCAAATCGTGTTTCAATATCCTGTGGTTTTGTTGGTATAAATGTTTAATTGGTGGTTTTGATGCCTCATCAATTTGTTAGACCTACACTTTCAACTGAAGCAGGTATTCTGTTCTTTGGTGAACGAGACCCTTCTTTTCTAACACTTTATAACATATTTGCTAGTAGTAAGTTAGTTTGATTGGTAGGACGTTATTAAGAAGTGCTTCGGATAGTCCAGAGTGAAGTAAATCACGAAGCTGAAGCCTTAGATGCTATTATAAAAAAATAACAATTGAGGGCGCAAAGAACAGAATAAAACCTGCAATAAAATAGCAGACGCAACTCAATCAACAATCCAAGTAAAACTTACCGTTGAAGGCCTCTCCCGCCATCTTAATATCGGAAAAGGTGACATGCGATAATAACCCCAGGCATAAGAAAATATTAAACGATAAACAAGTTCAAGTACAAATTCTTTAATAAATGTCAGGGAAATGATCGTTCGCAGACAGAGGTTCTGAGAAATACGACCATAAATTTCCAGCAATATTAAAATTTCCACCCAAATTGCACTAATATGAAGCAATTAAACACTACTTTGTGTTAACAATCACAGCGCTTACATAATTGTAAATCAAACAAATCAATATATGCAAAACAAGCTTGAAATACAATTAAACGGTGTAGCAGAGGATTATTAATTAAACAACAATAGGCTTATTAGATTCGAAACGGTCCCAAGTTGCAAATTATTATATAAATAATTACACAAGGTTCAATAAATAAAGAGTATTCGAAAATTTGGCTATAAAGCAGCGCTCGGAATCGCATCGGCGAAGATTATAAATACTAACTAATGTGAGCATCAGCAGGTGCTAAAAAACCACGGAACATACATCAGTTGCTGACTACGCCGCCCGAAAGATAGCGCATTTAATGCATAAAAAGATCTTTGCACAATCGCCGGGTGTTGCGCATATGTCAGTCAAATTATCCATTTACTGTTCTTGATAAAAAAATATAACAACATTTCAAAGAATGTGCAAGACAAAATAAAATTGTAAACAATTGATAGTTGTGTTGGATTGTTGACCTCCGGTCTCTCGAAGATTGCCGAACAAATTCTTCACCAAGTTGCAAAAATTCTGATAGGTTGTAACGCTTCTCCCTCTTGCTAAGGGTGTCAAAGATTTATACCTCGGGTTAAGCTCAAATCGGAGAAATACGTTTACTCAAATATATATGCGATTAGAAAAACACCAGAGTACTGCAGGCACTTTGGTTAGTCGCAGGTACGATCGGTGACTCTTTGGAAGTCGGACTAAGTAGGTATTTTAGCCCGTAAGCCGGATGTTCGTCCGCGCTTGACCTTCTGCTGAGCCGTTCTTTTTATTATTTTATTGTGCTGCAATTATCCGTTAAATTTAACAACTTTAATAGGTTACCTGGGGAGTGTTGTTAGTGCCTAAATACTTGTGCGAGGGTTACTGGTGCTTTACAGTGGTTAGGTGTTGATCTTGGAGCGGTCACGGTGCTAAAACCGCAGATGGAATTTGTTTACTTTTAATCGGAAAGGTTGGTTTGACAGCTCGCCGGCCGTGAATTCGCGAAAAGCGAGCTCGATCTTCGAACACCAGGAAGTCGATTTTAAACGTCTAAAACGGGCCCTCCAGGTGAATTTACGACGGGAGGCTATTGGGTTCTAGCCGCTCGCACTATACAAGGGATGCGATTTCTACGGGTTTACTATTAGTGAATTTAGGTTAGGTGGTGTATTAAACACCTCGGTGAAGTGACTCTGGAGGGCCGGGATTTGCGCTTATTAATTAGGCGGCCGAAAATGACTTTTCAGCGGTTACTCCTGCAAGACAGTACAGCAAGTCAAGCTAGGGTTGTAGCCTCGGGAATTCGATTTCCCAAGAAAGTACAGGAATCAAGGTAGCATCGGATTCTAGCAGAAAGTTTCTTCTTGGGCTGACAGTAGAACACGTAATTTTCCTTGAAGCCTGGACTGGTAAGAGTTGGAGGTCTACTTCGTTAGACAGTACAGCATGTCAGACCGGAGGATCCAGGTAGGAAAGGAGGAGGATAGGAAGGGAGAGTCCAGGGAATCAAACGGGATTTTCTCAAGTGCGAATAAACTCAAGTGATTGGAATGGGCAGTGCAGTCTTCTTTTATATATTTTGTGCCGCGTTATTGGGATATTTGTCTTAACTTCTACTGGAGAGGGAAACGACGCCGTCGTTCATACATTGCGACTACACGCATAGCGGGTGTCTTGCGTTATCGGAAAACCACGCACCGGATATACCGGGTGTCAACGAATTTATTAGACAAGTCATATCTTCTAGAGTATTAAGTGTATTAAAATGAGATTTGGTATAGGTAAATGGTATAGGGAGAGGAGAATTTTCGCGTATTTTTCACTTTTCGATCACTTCCGGTTTTACCGGAAATGGCTCCGATTTCGAATTTTTAAATGGAACACCCTGTATATTTTTGCATATTTGGATTTCAGAGACAATTTTGGATCAGAGCGTAGCATTTTAAAAAGTTTTAAGCCTACTTGATTTTTTAGAACCACTTTTAATATGGCATCTAGGTGGCCATGATCAAACGCAAACTAATCTAAAGGCCTCAGGTGATGTCAGAAAATTACAATCGCAAAGTTTGAGTGATTAGTATAATAGATAGGAATAAGACAAGTTGGCAAAAGCACGTTTTCTTGTCTAACTATTTTTGTTCAAATGGCGACCCTTTTTTGACAAGCACTTTCCGAAAAGAGGATTTTTTGGCGAATCTAACGATACTAATTTATTTGCGATTGGATTAAAAATAAGCTCATAAGTTAAATATTTCTAAGCAAAATACTGGATAATAATTTATTTACTTTTGTCAAGTGTGCCATGGATAAGTTTTTAAAATGTCATATGCCGATCCGAAAATGTCTCAGAAATGCAAATATGCAAAAATATACAGGGCGTTCCATTTAAAAATTCGAAACGGGAGCCATTTCCGGTGAAACCGAAAGTGACCGGAAAGTGAAAAATATGCGAAAACTCTCCTCTCCCTATACCATTTACCTATACCAAATCTCATTTTGATACACCTAATACTCTAGAAGTTATGACTTGTCTAATAAATTCGTTGACACCCGGTATGTTACCCTTGATTGGGCGACGCATACATTTAAATAAATTTTTAATGTTTAATAAAATTCATGCGGAAGTTAGCGATACAAAGTAATATATTCATTGCTATACCTCTCAATATTCCACAAAACAAGAAATAATTCAGTAGGTTTATTTGTCGTCAACTTGAAATGATGAATAAGTAAGATTAATTAAAAAAAATTAGAGTTTGCGAAAATGGTAAAAAAATGCAACGAATTATTATCTGACATTATGACTTTTCATTGTACAGTCCGTTGGGGATTTCTCAATAAATACATTTAAGTCATTTAATGTAATAGGAAACTCACTTTATGATAATGTAGTACCTGTCACGCACTAAAAATCAACGGGCTTAAATTCCAAGCCACAAATGCAGGTCCCTAACGCAAACTTGCGTTTAACAGTTTTAAAAAGGCGCCCAATGCCGCATTAAATAAAATTCTCATAGTGAAAAGCCTCCCTAAGTAAGTTACAACTTTCCGGCAGCTTTGGCAAATAATCGCGAAAAACCGAAACTTCGAAGCTTGCTCCCAAGTGCAAATTCGATCAAAACTTCACGCGCGAAAAGCGAAATTCGCAGCGTTTTCCGAAAGTGCTTTTAAATAAATAACCTGTTTCGGTTTCGCAATCCGGTCCACTTTTCACGTAGATTACGGCGGGGAAATCTTTTATTTTTCACGTGCCGAATCCCACATCAGATACCTACTAATAGCCGGCTTGGGAAATGCCGG